>JAXQKB010000160.1:0-59150 GCA_037042295.1 Irpex sp. Y119-03 | reverse complement strand
CCGAAATCCAGAGGACATTTTTGGCCATTTCTTCGGAAATTTGAATATAACCTCTGAGGGGATATGCCGGGGGCCTGTCGAACCGGACGGAGCCGTTTGGCGAGCTTCGAGCGTCTATCTCAAAACCTAATCAATCATCGCCGCCGCCAGAAAAGCAGGCGGCAATATTGTATGCTACTATTATATGCTACTAGTCCAATACCACACTAACAGTGTTGCCTGCTTGTGTAATGGTAACAGTAAATCATTTTTAGAAAGATTAATTAATGGGCTAACACTGTGTACAGACTCGGATCCGTCAACTTGAAGTTATCGGACAGCGTAGTACTGTCCGAGTGAGCTATCGTAACTCTCTGGACAGCTGTTCTTTGACAGCTAAGCTATCGAAGATAGCCTTGTAGCTCCTCTGCTTGGTCGGATAGTACAAGCTGCGGCCTTCTACAGAAGTTTTATGAGGATCAAAAATTGCTTCGCTGTAGACTCGAAGGAACGGCTGCCGCGGGGATGTTGAGCAGTGCGCTGTACCAGTATGTGATTGATTGAACAGAGATAGTCACAGCTGTTAACAGGAAATATCGGAAGGGCTATGATGATTTCTCAGTCAGCGGCCGACGAACACACCAATAGGGGAGGCCGGGATTTATAACTGAAAACTCTGCCTAAAGTCTACACTGAGCCGGCACAGCTCCCCATACTCCTGCGCTCGTGCCCGAGGACTGCTTTCTGACTCACAGGAACTTGTCACGCGTTTAGCGTTGCCTTCCCATGCGATGAAATTCTAGGCAAAAACGGAGACAGAACCAATCCGAAGCTTCGTTTTAACACGAGGAATTATAAATCACACCCAGCTACACCTGCAGGTCAATTAGTCGTCATGCAACATGTAATACACGTCTTGAGCCTAGTCATTGTAGCTAATACGCGTGCGTCTTACTCAATCCTCGACCCCAGCCACCTCTTCTGCCGTAATGGGAACAACGCAGTTTTTCATCGCCGCCTGCGCTTGCGTCTGCAAGACCCATCTTCCAATCAATTCCTTCGGCTCAGGTATCGCAACCCCCCAACGTGGTAATTACTCTTTGCAGTCCTTTTGGGATCGTCGCTCAAAAGCAGTACAACGGCGTGGCCTTGGCGCCTCCCCATACCCTCTTCCTGCCGCTGGTCTCCCCGTTGCACTCTATCCCTACCCCTCCCTCTCGCTTGCCCGCTCGTCCTTCTTTATTTCCCCCTGTGTTTCGGGCGGCCACCATGGCCTTTCACCTCTTCACCAAGCATAGTCCACAATCAAGTTCAACCGCATGTCTTACTCACGAGTCTTGTCGGTAGGGTTATGCCTCACCGCAGTCCATAGAAGTAAGCCCGCAGAGATTGGCCGACCTGTGCTATCATTACCGCTCACCTAGGATTGATGGTGTTTATCTCCCACCGCCGCCTCGACACATACACCGTCGCTCTACCAAGCACGAGAAGCATGAACCGCCCTCTTCGATATACGTGACACCCACTCGTTCTCCCACTTGTGATGCCCCTCCTACGCAGTTTAGGTCATCCTCGTTAAGGCTAGATGCATATGGGCCGTTTATATACATATAGACATAGTTATCTAGCCCGGTAAGTCAACACTAGTACCGACGAGAGTTTTGCGTAAGTGTTATACTTAAGTATTCTGTACACAAAAATAAATTCCTTTCTGCGAATGAGGAGCACGTGTGATATATTGTCATGCTTTACTCTGACACCGTGCACCAGGACGCTCGTCGAAACACAGTGAGAACCGACGAAAGGTGATCGGCTGAAATGCAAGTGAGCCAAAATCGGAGGAAGGCAAG
This sequence comes from Irpex sp. Y119-03, assembly GCA_037042295.1. Taxonomy (NCBI): domain Eukaryota; kingdom Fungi; phylum Basidiomycota; class Agaricomycetes; order Polyporales; family Irpicaceae; genus Irpex; species Irpex sp. Y119-03. The sequence goes on along the minus strand of JAXQKB010000160.1, from coordinate 57,321 downwards.
CAGAGCGTGGTTTAGCGGTTGAAATCAGCTGAGTTTCAAATATTACGTGTGCGGTTCTACGCTAATTTCGTAGGAGAAATGTTGAGCGGAGTATGCCAGTCTCATTGATCACAACTGTCGCTAGTTGTCCGCAGCAGCTGGAACGGAGGTACAATATTAGCGCTCACTCACAGTGGAGTCCTTAGAGCCTGCGACCGCTTTCCCTGGAGCTGAAATCAGTGCAGAAGCCGGCCACTCTGCCTTTGACACACGGTTGATAACGTGTTATACTACGGGAACTAACCAGATGTAGGTGAGTTGGTAGTAGGGCATCAGGAAAAACCCTCCGCGCAAACCGACGGCTATATGCAAGCATATCATGCATACGTCATATGCGCTGTTTCCCGTTAATGCAATATAAATGCTTGAGCTGCAAACCGAAGCAAATGGTATGCCTTACTTTGCAAGTGATATGCAGCCGAAATGCGATAGGTAAGTGTGTCGTACGCGTGATATTTGCCAGGTCATATCAGGCATATGTATCAGCCAATTACATCAAAAACTGTAATTAATATTTTCGATAACCAACAAATCTAGTACCTAAATTGATATCCTACAAATATACTAGTCGAGGAGTATGTCTTCGACGCCACCGCCCGTCTGTTCGACTAAGGCAAATGCTGGATTACGCGGATGCGCCGCCGGAGAGGTGCCCACCACGTCGTTATACAATTTCTGCAAAAGTGCGTGATACTTCTCGGGGAATCGTTTTTCCATGTCCTTCAGCTGTGTGAGATTGCCATCGAACGCTTCATAATAATTGTTGCACTGGAACGGCGTCTTCGAGCCACGTTTCTGCCCTTTCAGAATGAAGTCTAAAGCAGCAAATACCTTGTGACGTTGTCAGATCAGAAGGGAAACGCAACATAGACTCAAACAATGCACTCACAAATGTGCTCGCAAGCGCCAGCAAGACTCTCGGCATCTCATAGTGGACACCATCGGGACCCTTGAACCGCTCGCGAACAGCCTTCAGGTACGATCCTCCATCCGCTTCGAGGCACGGACGTATAACGTCACAGAAGATAGGAAGGCGGTAAGGTTTGCGTTTATCAGCCGCCCGCGGATTCTGACGAGAGATCAGCCAAATGACAAGTTCAGTGAACATCAACGCCTACCGGGTTACCATCGGAGTCAGATTTGAACGCAAATGTATAATTATAGTCCTTCGCAAAGTGGAGGAGGTCAGCGACAATGGACTTTCGCTCATCTTCCGTAGTTCTGCCATCCTCGATGTGATATGTGGTTTTTGTGACCGCAAACGCGACATCGACCATCATTGTGCGCCACGCATGTGTTCGGTTCAACGGCTCGCAGTGATCAATGAGCACCTCGTTGATAAATTAGCGAAAGAGAACACTTACTATGTCACATAATGTACGCGCGTACGAATCCACGTCGTGGATCCGGTCTTCGAGTTCAAGGTCCTCTAGACTGAATGCGGCGGCGCCCAGGGTGTCGCGGATCCAGCCTCTTGGCAGATCTTCGCCCGATGGGAGTGCGTAATCCTCTTGTGTGCAGAATCCGTAGAAGATGCCCAACAATGCCTGCCGTAAGGCTGCTTGCACACGCGGTTTCTGTGCCTTCAGCTGGATACGGCCGTTCTTCAACTCCGAGTATACCACATCTGTGTCAGCTGGATAGGTCGTCAAGGTAACTTGGACTGGCGGCGGTGGAGGTTGATTAGTATGGGCTTGTTCATGAGTTTCGTTCTGGTGGTGCGGGACAGTGATGAGGGGAATCTATGTGTGCTATGAGGCCTGGTAGACGAGCAGAGAGCTGTGACCTTACCTCAGCTGCGAGTTTCTTGGCTAACCGAGAGTGGCGCTTCTCTGTTGTATCATCTTGGTCTTCATCCATCGGGTCATCATCGTTATCAAACTCCTGCGCTTCGTCGTCAGCGCTATCGTTGTCCGAAGAGTCGTCACCTGAGCCTGGGTTAAGGTCTGTGTTTCGAGCTGAACGGGTAGTGTGCTGGGTTACCACAGTCACACCCCGTTGCTGGTCTACTTGCACAGTCAGCGAGTGAACTACTGGGACACTAGTCGTCGCACGTAGTACGTACCGCGATGGGTCAACTGATTGGAGCGAGGAGGTGGACTTTCCGTCGAATGTAGTACAGTTTGAACGGGAGGAGGGATATCTGTAATAGCGTTAGAGAAGTGGTTGCTATGCATTGATGTCAGTGATCGTACCTTGTGATTGTCTATTACCACGGCCGATAGTTTGTCGTCCGGCACGGGGTGCGCGCCTGGCAGACACCTTGGTAGGTGGTGCACTGGCTGCGTCGGAGTCGTCAGTAGACCGTGTACGCTTCGGGTGTCTTCGAGCCATGAAGGGACAGGACCAGTAGCTTGTTGTAGAAGGGATAAGTGATAAATGAATGAGAGATGGGGGTTTTCGTGAAAGGGCGAGTGAGTCTTTAAATGGTCGCAGGCGGGGGCGCGGCTCGGTCGGCACTTCATGGCCTGAGTCCCGACTCCCGACATCCGGCTGAAGAATTGAGTCAATAAATCAAAATATTCTAAGGTCCGATAAGAGCGAGGAACTCACTACAGTACCACTCCCAAGCCCACTCGACTTCTACGTACTTTCGTTTGCATTCAGACGTCCAACATATCCTAGTATGGCGCGCTTCCGAGCCCGAAAACGTCAGCAAAAGTCAAGGAAGGGAAGTGGAAATGTAGTCACCTGCCCTAGTTGCGGCCGTGAGTGCCGAGGGGAGCAGGGCTATGCAGCCCACCTAGGTCGTACCAGCAATCCAGGCTGTACTGCGCTTCGAGATGAGATGTACGCAAGTGGAAGGAGCACGGCAAAGGGTAAGTGGACAATCTCGATTTACGAAGCAAGTTCACCGACTTACAATGGTCATGCATATACGCTCTACAGAGCAGCTCTTTCCTATGTTTCAAGGGGACTTTTTCGGAAGCAACTACGTCGAAGATGATTTTGGCTGGAGGGATGTTGACGCGAGTAACTTGGACGAGAACGACGACAGAGAGAAGCGCTCGGACTTAGACGATGCGATGTCTGTTGACGAGCAGAGCACAGGCGTAGCAGCTAGCATGGCGATAGATGTTGATGACGAGCCAGAGGAGATAGATGGTGATGATGAGGAGGTTGTTGAGGCATCAGTGGGAGAGCAAGCTGATGAGCGATCTTCTCCTGTCATTGAGAAGTTTGGTGGTCGTGCCGGCGAGCCTGTCATCTCACCGGAGATTACCACTGTCAACGTCGCGTACGAGGCCTCCCTAGGCTCTTCCTTAAGCACCGAAAATCCATACGCCCCATTCACGTCGAAGTTGGACTGGGAGTTTGCGAAGTGGGCGAAGTTAAGGGGACCTAGCGAAACGTCATTGACTGAGCTACTTGGTATCGATGATGTGAGTAATTCCATATATTGTCTGCACACATTCAACTGATTCCTCGTCAATTAGGTCAAAGATAGACTTGAACTCTCGTACAAGAACGCTCACCAGCTGGATCGGTTACTCGACGGGCTTCCGTCAACACGTCCGAGTTTCGTCCGGGGCGAGGTGAAAGTAAAGGATAAGACCTTCGATTTCTACTTCCGCGACATCATCCAGTGTATCAGGGCGTTGTTCAGCGATCCTGAATTCGCGCCGCATCTCGTGTTTGTTCCGGAACGCCATTATGTCGATCAGGGCCGTACTCAGCGATTATACCACGATATGCACACTGGTGATTGGTGGTGGACGACGCAGGTGGGTAAATTTGTCTACAAACTCGAAGTAATGAGTCATGATACTTACTTTACAGACCGAGTTGGAGAAGAAACACCCTGGTGCTACGATCATTCCTGTCATTATATCATCAGACAAAACACAACTCACGCTTTTTCGTAACAAGTCCGCATACCCTGTATACATCACTATCGGCAACCTTCCAAAGGCAATACGAAGAAAGGGCTCACGACATGGGCAAATCCTTCTTGGCTATCTTCCCGCTGAGCACTTTGATCACATCACGAACAAGGCAGAACGTCGGCGAGCAGTGTCCCTGGTCTTTCATGCCTGTATGCGGATTATGGTAGAGCCTCTAACGAAGGCTGGCAACGACGGGGTCTTGCTTGCTAGCGGAGATGGAGTACGCCGCCGCTGTCATCCAATCTTCTCGAACTATGTCGCGGACTACCCCGAACAGCTGTTAGTAACCTTGACAAGTAAAGGTGAATGCCCTACCTGCCCTATCCCGACCAACCAGCTGCATTCAGGTCAAGTACTCGCTCCTCGCGACCTGCAGCCTATCTTGGATGCTCTTAGGACAGTCGACGAGGGGTTGGCGGAGTTCATCGAGGCGTGCGAGAATGTCGGTATTAAAGCGATCCCTCATCCATTCTGGGAGAAGCTTCCGTATGCGCACATCTATCGCTCCATAACACCTGACATCCTACATCAGCTGTATCAGGGCCTGATCAAGCACCTTCTGAATTGGCTTACCCGCGTCTTTGGTGCTGCAGAGCTCGATGCACGCTGTCAAGCTCTTCCGAAGAACCACAATGTCCGCCTATTTCACAGTGGAATCTCGAAGCTGCAGCGTGTGTCAGGTACCGAACACGCTCATATCTCCCAGATTATCCTCGGGCTCATCGCCGACCTCAACCTACCTGACGGACTGTCGTCTGCGCGTCTCGTGAGAGCTGTCCGTGCCTTACTTGACTTCTTACATCTTGCTCGACTTCCACAGCATACCACGGACTCCTTGGCCGACCTTGATGAGGCATGGCGTAGATGGCACGAAAACAAGACCGGGATTCCGAACACCAGCTTCAACTTCCCGAAGGCCCACAACCCCGGCCACTACACGTACTACATACGGCTTTTTGGGACCACCGACAACTACAACACTGAGAACACTGAGCGACTACATATTGATCTCGCAAAGGATGCTTACCGTTCCACCAACCATCGAGACGAGTTCAGTCAAATGACTCGTTGGATCGAACGTCGAGAGAAGATCTGGAGGCACGATCAGTACATCCGCTATCGCCTTCCACCCTCTGTCCCACCTGTCGTCGCACGCCCACACATCGTCGTAGCAAAGACACCGAACGAGCGGGCTGTCTCGCTCGATAACCTTGCAAACGATTATGGCGCCCCGGAGATCATAACCGCACTGGCCGAGTTTGCTGCGAAAGCTCGTCTAGGCCCTGGCGCTACGCGAAATCAGCTGCAGAACACTGCCAACCAAGTTCATGTACCAAGGCTTCACCTACCGACTTTCTTCAACATCAAGATCACGCATCCTCCCTTGGATAAATACGGAGACGCGCAGAGCACTACAGAGATCGTGCATGTGCATCCGGCACGTTTGGATACACGCGGTCGACGTGTTGAGGGCAGGTTCGATACGGTCATGGTTGGTATAAGGGAGAACACGTCGAGTGAATCAGTTCCAGGTACGCACATCGATTGTACTGTTGCGCGATGTGAGCTTACCTTTACTGGCAAGATCTGCGTGTTGCGCAGGTTCGTGCCGTATTTTCATTAACGGAGACACAGCGCCAGGACCTTTTCGGGGCCTCTCACGTCAACATTCCCTCCCACCTGGCATATGTCGAGTGGTTCTCTAAATTCACCAATATCCCCGACCCTCGCCACGGATTGTTCAAAGTGAAGCGGTCGTACGAGCGCAACGAACAATACCGCCTCGCAGAGATCATTCCCGTCAACAGGATCAAATGCGGCATACAGTTGTTTCCCCAGTTCGGTTCCAACCCCGTTTCCCCAGACTGGTCCTCAGACAACGTCCTCGAGCTGTGCGATGACTTTTACGCCAATCCATTTACCAGTGATTGTACATACTCGCTATTCCGTAGCTCAAAATAGCTTACTTTCGTGCACTAATCTCTCATTCCAAGGGTGTATACTAAGTTTGTAGCTCTAAATACATGGTATGTTCTCCTATGCCATGATTCTCATCGTTTTCTAAGCTTCCGCTTACCCGTTCGCCACTTCGGCGCACTCTAGGCTTCCGTATGCGACGTTGCATATAATATGCATCATATGCGAGCGTTAAGCGCCCGATATGCGTCGTTAGCCTCATATGCCTTCGATATGCGCGGAGGGGTTTTCCTGATGGGGTAAGACGGAGGCAAAATTATTGATTGGCGATCAGTCTCTTACGACCTCAGATACCGAGGTTAACGCTACGGCGTAAGGATGAAGTTCCGGCCTCCAGAGAGATCTACGCTTTATTAGAACGGATACGGAGTGATGTGATTTAAGGCAAGCAAAGGATTTGAGTAAAAGAAAATAATGTGGTCACGTACTGAAATAAACCAATCCACGCGGTGAAATATGGTTTGATAAGAGACGCAATATTACATTTTCGGAGATGGATGGGTCGTTCAAAATTGGTATAACGTATCCTCGATTTCAATGCCGGACTTGGAAAAACGGAAGACCGATGCGCGCTAAAATGGGCGGGAGGCGCATGATGACTACTGCCTAAATAGGCAGGTACATCAGACCCTACTCCAGGGCCTTGCGAGCTCAAGTATCTGTTAACCTGGCATTTCGGAGGAAAGAAACAGCCAAACGGCTTATTCACATACAACAGGTTGACCATAAGCTCATTGCCCCAGGCTCATCCTATGACATGCAAAATTGCGCCGGCCCAAATACTTACCTGCACCTTCGACACACATCACCGACATGGCACCTCGATCATGTACCGAATTGTACCGATGGCTCATACACTTCCTATTAGGTATAGAGAAAGTATTAAATGTACTATTGATCCGAATTAAGCGGCGTAAGTTACTATGTTCTCCAACCTCTTCACGTTCTTCACACCTTAGCACGTGCCAACTCGGTATCTAAGTTCAGGAGCGGCCCTATCTTTGGTATCTGGAAAGTCGCCATGTTCTTCAACAACAACTTCCACGCAGCATTCTCTGCTCTCCGCTTCTCTAGTTCGTCACATTGCTGCGATGTCGGCAGATGCAAGTGGATGACGAAGACAAAGTCAGTGGTGTCTCCATATACGCTGGTGATCTCGACAGTGTTATGGCCCTCGTGAGCGCGAACAGAGATATCGAGGAGGTTATCATGATCGATCTATAGTTCTACATTAGCCAGCTTTCTCACTGAGGAGGCACGCGCTTACAGAAAGGCGGGTCACCGGAAGAACACTCCCGGGTTCCCCTTGCTCTCCAAGGGCTAACCGAGGATGACTTCGCAACGGCCACTCCGCAGGCACCCGTGCGAAGACCTTGGACGTGTCCAGCAACGTGGATTCCAATTCATCGAGCATCGAGGAGCAATCAGCGTAGGGATGACACGCCAAGGAGACGCATCGTAGGTCCGCTGGATCACTACATATCACGTTAATACACAAATTTGACCCCAGCTTGAAGGTAAGACGTACTCATTCGTATTGTACCTCTCAGTCCACCGCTTAATCGAGGCCGCTTGCTCGACATTCAACTCAAATGATATAGTAACAGACTGGCCTCTGTTTGTGCCCCGGGCGAAGCCCAAGACCACCATTCGCTCGTCAAAGAACGTGGCGCGTCGCGAATCCAGAGCGTCCGACACTGCAGGATCAGTATCGTTTAATGGTCGTGCCGTCGCCGTAGGTGTAACTTCCCCATCTTCCTGGGTCACCGCTCTATCGATATCGCGTAGCGTAAGCTCACCCTCTTCCATGGCAGTCACAGCGTGAAGAGACGAGTGTCGACTAGAGGAAGATGCCTGCGATTCCGCCATGGTCTGAGGAGCTGCGGAAGGCTGCCCTGGGCTCGTTATATCGTCCTACATTCGCGATGAGAGTTTAGAAAGATCTCCGCCAACAACGTCACTTACGGCCTCTTGCATTTCAACATCCTCATTTCCCGGACCTCCTGGTGGGCTAGAAGTCCTCGTGCTACGTCCAGCATCCGCATTGTCAGTCTTCTCGACTTTGTCAGGACCCTGTACGGAATATGTTCGACGTGGTACGCGTGGTGCTGTCCGTTTAGGTTTCGTATCGGACACGCTACGACGCGCCACCAACCGCGACGACAAAGGTGCGTCTGACTCGGAGGAAGATCCAGACGCCGTAGAACGTTTCGGTGCACGGGCTGAGTGAGCTGGAGCCTTGCGAGTTGGGGAGACGACTGCGGACGCTAGTGTTGTTTCGGGGCTGCTCTCCCGACTGGAGGATATCGGAGCAGAGTGGGGAGGCATAGGTAGCGCGCCGACAATTTGGTTCGCTGGGATACCGGGCGGTCCACGACGCTTCTTCTTACGCTTCGGTGGCGCACTGGGCTCATCGCTCGGTGCTTTCTGCGTCGGAGCCTCCTCCACCTGCATCGCCTGCTCAGGACCTTGTACTGTGATGTGCAAAGCATCCGCCTCCACCTTGTCCACGTCCATCGGTTGCGGTGTGTCTTGTTTTCCACCTTCCTGCACGTCCTTGACGACCGTCTCCGGCACCGACGGAGAAACAACCACGCCACCCTCGTCAGGTTGTGTATCTTCCATCGCCGTCACCGCCTCGGTGGCTCGCACCTCACCCTCAGGCTCCAACCCGCTGGTGAGCATCTGCTCGATCTTGTCTGACGCGTCGTCGTCCTCTGTGGCAAAATCCATCGGTTCTTCGTCTGCGCGGTTCCCCTCGTCATCTTTCGCCTCTTTCTTATCTAGCACTTGAACCGCAGCATTGCCAGCGACTTCTTCCTCCCTCTCTGTCGCTCCAGTTTCTAGTGTAGGCTCAGAGACCTCATCTTTCGGTTCCTCCAACTGCGCAGCAGGCGCTAAAGGTGCCTCCGCCACCTCGAGCTCAGTTGGTTTATCCTCGTCAACCACATCCTTCTGCTCTTCCCCAACTATTGACGTGGCCATACCCTCCTTTGTTTCAGCGCCAGAATCCTTGCTCTCCTCCACTGTAATAGCACCAGTCAGCCCCTGCTGTGCGGGCACTTCCCCCTCAACTTTCAACTCTTCTTTCGTCTTCTCGTCATCACCGTCTACTTTATTCTCGACACCCTTACCCTTCTTCTTTGCATACCACTCAAGATCACTGCTAAGAAAATCGAGGGCTCCGAAGACTGACAACTTCTTCGCCTTGGCCTTCGGTTTTGCATTCGTTTGGCCCGTAGAAATATTCGAAAGCGAAGGTGAGGGAGTCGAGGCGGACGCAGACGTGACGGATGGACTCGCTTGAGGCACGGTCGAGCCGACTAATGGGGAATGCACGGTGGGTGGGTGAGTCTGAGCTGCCGAACCTGGACGGGACAGCGGTCGGGCTCCTGATGGACTCGTCGAGGGGAGGGACGGAATAGCGTAGGTGTGCGATGGCCCGGCTGGCAATGCATTAGCATGTCCAGGAGAAAACATGGGGAATGGCGTAGTGGGGGAGCTGGGGGTCGGAGTGATGCCTTGCGTTGAGAAGAACACAGATTGCGGTCCACCTCCTGGCACGGACGGAGAATGAGGAGGTGGCGTAGGTCCGTAATGTGCTGTCACTGGTGGCGGACGTGGACGGTTGGATGATGGAGTTGGTTTACCAGGTATTGGATCGACAGTGCTAAAGACGTCGGCCAGTCTGCCTGAGGATGAAAGAAGATCAGTTGGAAGTTGTGACGACCATGAGAAATGAACGTACTTCTGAAATCGGGCTCGATGAATTTGTACTCAAACTTTCTCACTGCTTGAACCAGTCTGACGTACGCCTCTGCGAGATTTGCAGCTTGTGGAGGACATTGTGATATGTGGAATGGGTGCTTCGGAGAGGGAGTGATCCGGCACGCTCTGTATAGCGTAACCTGAGCAAGCTAGCCACAAACGTGTGATCAGTTCTTCTCTTCACCGAAGGGTTCGAAGGTAGCCTGTACCTCGAGGAAATTAACGATCTGCGACTCTAATTAGGGCCGTCCACTGTGCTGTCAAAAGTGGCACTCACATACGGTTTCGCTTCAGGATAGAACGCTTGCTCCTTCCTCATCCAGTGTGCTAGCTTCTCTGCTGTAGACACATACGTGGGCAAGCTCTCTTCCGACAACTCAAGCTTGAAACGATTGAAAAGCTTCAGGTTGTTCTGATGTGCGTCGACATTAGGCATGATGGGACTGGTGGACGCAGACCCAAAACCTGGGGCTCCTGGAGTGTACGTAGGCACGAAAGCAGAAGACTGTACTGGCTGAGAAGGAACAAACTGGTTAGAGAACCGGCCATTATGTGCACTCGGGAAAGCCGCTGCCTCGTTTGGATAACTGTTTGCACGCTGGTGGTCCATCACTCGCTTAGCTTTAGTTAGCGGCAAGCTGGGAACGGCCTCTTCAACGCAGAGTTAAACTCGTTTGGAGGTGAGCGACAAAAGTAGAAAAAGAGTGAGGAAGGTCGGGATGTGAGCATGGTGGACTTGCAAGGTCACCACGAGTGCTGCTTCGGCGGTTACATTTCTAGCTTGATCAATCCCGCCCCTCTTCCAAATAAGGAAGCATCCCGCCCTACGAGATTACAGATCTGTGCATGCAACGCTTGTGCAGCTTCCACCATCTCGTTGCAACTCCTTGTCTTCATCCTACCTCTCGCAACCTCCGCAAATACATCATATTACTGGAAAAATTTACTAAAATATTCAATGACATCTTACCTTCGCAACTGGCTAACATACGGCACTCCATCGTCGACACCTGCTGCTCCTAGTATTATACCTCCTCCCACAAATACTGAAGGCGACGACGACGACGATAACGACACTGTCAAAGGGGATGATGATGACAATGACGAACCTCCGGCTTTCCCAAGTATCAACAGTGCTCAACGCGCTGATACCGAGGCAGCAGTGCCCCGTATCTTGACCGACTCTGATCGCATGCCTCCGCCACCCTTACCTGGACTCGCTACACGAACACCAGGAGTCGGTGGTGCCACCTCATCAAATACACTCGCTGTTCCGTCTAGTGCAGGCTCTCTTGCTGTACCACTGGCGACGACTAAAGTACCACCTAAGGTGGCGAAGAGGCAGAAAGTAGCCTTGGCACCCGGACACGGCCCCCTCGACTGGGCAAACCTCAAGAAGTCAGGCGCAGATTTAAGGGTACGTTGCATCCCTCTGCTGCGTGTTATAAGCTGATCGAGTATTTCTGCAGGGAGTGGATGGGCTTATCAGAGTGACTCCGTCTATGCTCAAGCTTCATAACAAGCGGGACGATGCATGGTCTGCATTCTCAGGAAAGGTCTACAACATAACTGCGTACCTCCCGTATCACCCTGGTGGCGAAAAGGAGTTGCTGCGTGTGGCTGGCAGGGATGGAAGCAAGCTTTTCGGTGAGACTATCGCTGTTATCGACATTCCTCTCGTTAACGGGTCATGTTTCTAGCGTTGACGCATTCTTGGGTAAACCTGGATTACATGCTTGATGGATGTTTAGTCGGGTTCTTGGTGCCAGACTCATGACGGCAGTGCTACCTGTCTTCTGGGTTTAGGCTGCGCAGCTCATGAAGGCCAGTCGAGCATCTTCGATAGATCTCCTTACGACCACTAGACATATATCTATACCCTAATTTACTTGAACACGAACGCATGGATGTTACTGTTGTGCATTTAGCACGTTCGGCTCTGATCTTACACAACGTTTGATCTCTACTACTACGGGCGCTATGCTGACCGGAGGAAGGTAAGCGGTCGTCGTCGTACCTTCGGGTCTCTCTCATCCTACTGTGACAAGCCTTTCTATGCATTCTCGTAGGGAAACATTGACCTTGTCTCCCCGTTACTCTTTATCCTGCAAATCTCGTGACACAAGAAGTTATTGCCATCTACGCCCATTGTAAAGGAGAAGAGAGTACCATAAACCCGAAGCCATGGGAGACTATAGCAGTCGGAGTCGTAGGAATGACGATCATTATCTCGTTCCGCGGTCAAAGGAAAGACATAACAGTGGACATGACTCCAAGAGACCTTTGTTCGGTAATTTAACATGGAATCGAGAAACCGAGGCCAACAAGGACAAGTTGGCGGAGTCGCTACTCTCACGCATCGAACAAGGCCCCACTTCTCTTCTAGAGAGAATCGGTTTACAGAATGTCAAGAGGGAGCCTGGGGAGGAACAAATGGGAGGAAACGAAGATGATATGGACGTTGAGGAAGATATGTTACTTGGAAGTGACGACGCTCCTCACGGTATGCCTCCGCCGACAAGTAATGACCTCAAACTGGTGAGTGTGTATCGCCCCTTCGTTCCAGATACTCGTTTTATATCATTCTTCGTTGATATATAGGCAGACCTACTCATTGCCTCCGCGTTGGCAGAAGCCACAAAGGCTGCGCCGAGGACAGCGAAGGACGAACCTGTGCAAAGAGTTTCCATATCTAAATCCGCAGTAAGCGACTCCCCTGCAACCGCAAGTGCTGACCATCCCCAAGATAGCACTCTACCTGCCGTTGGTGTTTCTGAGGCTGAGAATAGTGGTGGTGAAGGAGGAGGAGGTGCTGCATCTAAAACCGAGCTTATCGAGCAGGCAAAGCAGCTGCTAATCCCAATTATCACTCAAAACGCACGACTGCGGGATCCTGACGCAGACGCAGAGACTATACGGAATCGGGTGCTGTCTATTATAACAGACGAGCAATGCCTGCAGTTTTTGCAGATCGCGAGGAGCGTGAGAGACCAAGTACGTTCTGGTGGGAGAAAGGCGTCTCCCGGTGGCAAAGGCTCTGTCGGTCCAACTCAACCCCCACAGCTTGTGGCAGCTTCCATGCCAGAGAATGCAATGTCGCCCAGGCAGCTGGACGGAATCTATGATACACGTGTACCTGAAGACCCTGTACGGAAACAGGGAGCGCCAGGGGCTGTATCCGTTTTATTGGGAGAGAGCTCGTCCCAGCCACAGGATGTACCAGTCTCAAGCTCCTCCTCCTCCTCTTCGCTCGACATGCAAGTTGCACGTAGAACACCTATCGCACCAGGCTCGAAGAGCCCGCCGAGAGCTCCCAGAGCGATGTTACGCCATTCGCAATCAGATCTTCCACCTCCCAGCACTCCTGCTGCACTTCGTTCAGCGACGTCACCTTACGGCCCCGCGTACCGAAGTAGATTTTCCCCGCCACGTACAGCTGCTATTGCCACGCCTGTTTCGCCTCGTTCTATGCGCAAGACGTCGTCTCCTAGAGAGCATAACGGCGACCACGCTCCGCTTATCCTCACTGAGCCTGCAAAGGAGCCTATCGTCCAACCCGCTATGCCGGAAAGTGCAGATTCCAATATGTCACTAGCGAGCACATCATCTTCCTCGTCTTCCCCCGCGGATCCACCTACAAAGGCATCGCTGATAGAGGCTGGGAGTGAAAGCGGGGGTCTATCGGCAGACGGATCGATACATCCAGAAGTACCCATGGTTGTAGATGAAGCCCGCGAAGAATCAGCTCCAGCGCCTACTACAGAACCTCCACCTTTGCCTGCAGACGATAGCGCGATAGCTGAAGTCAAGGTCGAAGAGCCGTACGCCACCTTCGAGCCCTTGTCGAACGCTCAACCAGACGACGTCGTGCCTGCGCCGCCGCCGTCAGAGGCACCACTAAACGCGGTCGTTGCTGATCCCGACGAAGTCGAAGCTGACATCGACGTACCGACGGCGGCACCGACAGCAGAAGATCAATCCGCGGTGCCTATCGAGCCATCTGTAGATGTGACAGAGCCGATTCAAGATGTGCCAGAACCTGTTCAGGCACCAAGTCTGCACGAGGAGAGTTCTGTGATTTCGGAGGAGCCTAAACAGATCGCCTCCGCGGCTATTCCGCCAGGAACGGAGAGCACGACTCTCCAGTTACCAGAGTTGCTGTATATCACGGCTGGCAGTCGGATGCCAGACGTGATGGATATTTCTTTTGAAGTTAATGAGGCGTTGGCGGGTGCAACGCGTCGATGGAGTGCTGGACAGGCCTCATACGAGTACGCACTGTCACTTTCTCGTGTGCTCATGTCGTTTACATTTTTTTCTTCTACCCAGTGCTTCGGCATCGTATGCATCTGTGTACTTGCTTTGTTTACCAACAGCGGAGGTAAGAGCTATGTATGAGCGAGTGGGATTGACTGCCTCGAAGGAGGACTACGGTAACGCACTGTGGAACATTCGAACGAAGTGGCCGCAGCAAGGCAAGCTTATGATCGAGATAAACAGTGGCGAGTCTACGCATTGCACCTTCGTCCCTCAACAGCTGGTACGTATAGATTTCGTTTCTGGCATAATCCAATCTGACGTGCAACGTGTCTTCTGACAGGGCCCTCGCGACGGGCCCTTGGAGGTCTCGAAGTTCATTCAACCCGGAAAGAACACTCTTCGATTGATCCATCTGGCAGATTCGTCTGCGCATCTTTTCGTCCTCCTCGCCAGAGAGCCACTTGCTCGCGAGCTCAAGTGGCATTCGCTAGTGAGGTCGTTCGCCTCGCCTCCGCCAATAGTCACAGGAACCACCCACACAGCACCAACGATCGCCGCTTGTTAGCATTGTTTAAATCTTCCTTTCTTCTGCTTTCGCGCTTTCTTCACTGATTACTATCGTCTCCGTTACCCTTTCCACACGTACGGTTCTTTTTGTTATCTGAACGGGGGCTGGATTGTATATGCCGATTTATAATGTACAGTAGGTTTGTTGCGTTGCGAAAGCGGCTCTAAGTAAATGAACTATAGATGTGACTGGGATGAATACCTAGCTATTGACACATATGCGAGAAACAATTGCAAGAAAACGTAAAAGGATCCATGAATTAATACTTGAGCGTATCCTTCCATTTCTCTGCTAACGGCTCCCCACGGAATACCTCTTGCAGGACCTCTCGGACGTCCTCGACGTAGACGAAGCGGATGCCGGTCTTAACGCTCTCTGGTACGTTTTCTTCGATGTCAGGACGGTTGGCCTCTGGTGCGATGATCGTCTTGATGCCAGCGCGATGAGCAGCGAGGATCTTCTCCTTTAGGCCACCAACGGGAAGCACCTGTCCGACCAGTGAAATCTCACCCGTCATAGCTAGACAGGAATTAGCATGTACATTGACGGAAGAATGTTCACAGGATGCTTACCGATGTCAGGGTTCACTTTCGTCTTCGTGAACAGTGAAACAAAGGCGGTTAACAACGCCGTGCCCGCACTCGGTCCTTCCTTCCCGATACTTCCCTCCGGCATATGTACATGAATGTCCTTGTGATCGAGTATCTGCTCGTCTGCGGTCGCAGTGATGCCCAGCTCCTGAGCGTGACTCTTCACCCAGCTGAGTGCGATCTGCGCACTCTCACGGATAACTTCACCTAACTTGCCAGTCAGGTGGAGACCGCCTTTGCCGGGCATGAGCTACAAGAGTCCGTTAAACGACATCATAGGAAGCAGTCATATCAAATAGTACTCACCGTCGCCTCAATAGGCATAACAGCACCGGATCCGTTACCGAGGTATCCGAGACCGGTGCTAACACCAGGAGGAGGGGGCTTGGTGAACAACCGGTCCTTGTAGTAGACAGGAGGGCCGAGATAGTCTTTCAGGTTCTCTGGAGTGATACGAATATGCACAGAGTCTGGGACCTCCATAGGCTTACGCTCAGCGGTTGTAACTTTACGCTCGTTCTCCGAATTGTCTGTCTGAGGGGTGGCGGTTTCTGTAGCACCTGGCACGTTTGTTGGCGCGTCCTGCTTCTCGACCACCTTCGACTCAGGAGCAGGAGCTTTGTCATCCGTGTTCGCTGTGACAGCGGCAGGCTCGGGGAAGACGTCCTCTCCCAGATCCTGCACGAGCTTCAACGCCGCTTTACGATAAATCTAGCCACACGTAGATTAGTACGCAATTCGAAAGACACGAGGACTTATTTACCTTGTCAATGTGCTTCTTCAGGTTACGTACTCCACTCTCACGGCAATAATATTTGATGAGAACGTCGACAGCAGCAGGATCAAGCTCGACGTCCGCATTCTTGAGCCCGGAAGACTCCTTGGCCTGAGGACCGAGGTATTGCTCTGCGATACGAGCTTTCTCCTCAGAGACGTATCCACTGACTTCTAGAACCTCCATACGATCTAACAAGGGGGCAGGGATCGTGTCGAGCCTGTTAGCTGTGCAAACGAACAAGACGCGCGAGAGATCAACTGGAACGTCCATGCTTCGGGAAGGTGAGTACGAGGTAAGGAGATGAAAGTGTAGGAACACGTACTAATGGTCCAAGAACGCCGAGTTCTGTTCAGGGTCTAGCATTTCGAGCAGTGCGCTAGCGGGATCGCCATTATGTCCACGACCGATCTTGTCGACCTCGTCAATCAAGACGAGTGGGTTCTCGGTGCCGACACGTTTCAGTGCCTGGATGATCTTACCGGGCAGTGCACTAGATACAAACGTTAGAATGGACGAGGATTTGGATGAACTGCACAACTCACCCAACGTATGTACGCCTGTGACCCTTGATTTCGGCAACATCCGTAAGACCACCGACAGAGAAACGGAAGAACTGCCTGTCGAGAGCACGTGCAATCGATTTGCCAATCGAAGTCTTTCCTACACCAGGAGGGCCTACGAGACAGATGATCTTCCCCTCCACAGTACCACGAAGCTTTCCAACAGCAAGGAACTCGAGGATGCGGTCCTTGACGTCCTTCAAACCGTAATGATCCTCGTCAAGCACCTTCTGAGCATGGGTAATCGAGTAGTTCTCAGTCGAGTGTTGTCCCCAGGGAATCTATCGTACAGTTCAGCATATCGAGTAACAGTAGATAAGAGACGCATAACGTACCTGCGTGAGCCATTCCAGGTAGTTACGGGTAACGTTAGCCTCCGAAGCAGCAGGCTCGAGATGTTGAAGCTTGTTCAGCTCCTCGTCGAAGACCTTCCTGACTGTCTCGGGCATCTTCAAAGACGCAGCACGTTCCTTGAACTTCTCGATCATCTTGTCCTTCCCGTCCGACTCCATACCCAGCTCCTTCTTAATGCCCTTCAGTTGCTCCATCAGGTAATACTCCCGCTGACGCTTCGCGATCTTGCTGTCGACATCACGCGAGAGCTTGCTTTGCAGCTGAGCATTGATGAGTTCCTTCTTCAGCACCAGTAACGCCTTGCGAAGTCGATCCTCGACGACAAGACTCTCCAGAACGTCTTGCAGTTCTTGCACATCCCCCGTGGATACAGCAGCAGCAAAGTCGGCAAGCTTGTCCGGCTCGTCGAAGACATTGGAAGCTACCTGGTTGATCGAGAAGTTGGTGATCTGATCGCGGAATAGTGGGTTCAGCTGTGCGATATCCTTGAAGACTGAGACAATCTCCGACATGAATGCCCGAATGTACTGGTCATCCTTGTTGTACGGCTGAGTAGCAAGGTTGTCTACACGAACAATCGAGATGTCGTACGACTGGAGGAAAGCCGTCTGCAAAACAGCAGTGGACGCCTCTGTAGTTGGTGGCAAAGGCTCCTCTGCGCCAGGTTCCGGGGTCGCGGGTGGGGTAGGCAGTTGCTCGGGTTGTTCAGTGGTTGGCGAAGGCTCTGCAGTTTCGACCTTGGCAGCAGACGCGACACCACCTGGCTGCACGAGTTCCGTAATCCGAATACGCCGATGAGGATAAAGGACAGCAGTGAGACCTTCTTCCTCGCCTTCCTTCGCTCCTGGTCCAGTGTTTGCAGCAAATACACTCGTTATCTGCGCAAACACACCGACAGGGTGTACCGAGTTGATATCCGTAATGACGTCGCTGTCCGCATTCTCGTCCTTGAGGAGGAACGCACCGAGGTAAGGTTGACCACGCTTCATCATGTCCTTAATAGCCGCCACAACTGCTGGATTCCGCACAACCACCGCCTTGTAGAATCCGGGGAACAGCGGTCTACGCGCTATGGGAAGAGCAAGAACCTGAGGGTAGATTTCCGGGACCGATTGCTTGGATATTGAGGTTGGTGCTGGCGTGGGTGGGTCTGGGGGAGGAGGAGGCGGAGGCGAATCAGATGAAGAACCATCTGACCCGCTTCCGGACGACGAAGACGACGATGAAGGAGGTGCAGATGAGTCTGGGGGAGCCTTGCCGTCCTCTGGGCTGTCCATCTTCACTGAACGTGTCTCATCACCCTCTCCTGACTCCTCTGTCTCCGCTTGTGGGTGTGGCTGCGCCCTGTTAATCCATCTTGGATAGAGCGCAGGTTGCGAGGTGTGATAGTCGGACGCCGTCGTTGTGTTGAATGTTCTTCGCTGTCGCGCGAGCTGAGCTAAATGACGAGACGGTCCAGCTTCGGACGCTACGATTCGACTACATGACCGCGCTGATGCTGTCGAAGACGTTCTCAGAAGAGAGAAGAAGTTCATGCCCGACTGGATGTTTGCGACGTCGGCAGTGTCGGGACTGTCGACGGCGATGAGAAGGATGACGAGTGCCCGCGCAAGAGTTGCCGGACAAGCAATATGAGCACACCTTCGCGTTTAGGCGCTCATGATGCGTAAGCGAACCCGGTAGACGCCACCGACGTGATGGCGCATCAAAAGGCGCGTCAGGATATTGAAGAGACGGGCGGCCATTGAGTACTCTGCTCTTGCCTCCAGTCTCCCTCCGAGTCACGCTCAAATATATTCCTACTGATCTCTTCCCACCGACATGGACATTCAGTGCCATTCAGTATTGTGGCTCTCTGGCTCCATGCCCCGAAGGCCATAGTGAGATCTCTCGTGCTCCGCTTCGACCAAGGGACGGACTGCAGATTCAACGAGCTGGATGTTGCGATAGGTGTGTGCCGTTCTAACCCGTCTTATACATCAACGGTCATGTCGTATGTTTTTTTTTTCCTTTAGTATGTGAATGGCATTTTTGCACACACTATTCCTTTGAGATGCGATAAGATGTGCACCATCCAGTTCTCACCACCTTTACCCAACAGCTAGCGATGGCGTCAACGGCCCCTGCCTTCTCAGGCCGTCGGAAAACAAGTGGATAAGGTGGCATTGATAAGCAACCGGTGTTAGCTATCGCTGTCTGAATCTCCCAGGCCAGGTGTGATATCACTGGCACTCTTCCGTACTTGCACTGCCAAGCTAACCTCTGTCACCTACTCTCAGTCGTGATGACCGCTAACGAAACACCTGCACCGACCATCATTGCACCAGAAATTACTATTGATGTTTTGCAGCAAGCCGCAAGCAAACTGGGTGTCAGAGTACCTCCGAATGTTGAGGATGACTTCGCCGAGCAGATGAGGAGTGCCCGGGAAGCTATCTTGGAGGTAGTCGCCATGGAAGGTACGTTACCTCCGTCTTGTGTAATAAGTTGCTCATACCGACACATGTTCTACAGACTTCATACCTCCTCCTGAGATTGAGAAGTATCCGAGAACGGATTTACTTCGTCCAGCCCCGGATGACAATCCGTACAATGCTTGGGCCTCCAAAGCCACCGTCAAGGGCGCGGAAGAAGGCATGCTATCCGGAAAGACTTTGGTTCTCAAGGTTTGTCTTTTGACCAGGGTTCCAACGGTCAGCAATCAACGATGCTACCAGGATAATATCTGCCTTGCGGGCGTTCCGTGTGAATTTGGAACAAAGGTATTCTCGGATTGGGTTCCCAATACCGACGCTACAGTAGTCAAACGTGTTCTTGATGCAGGGGTCACTGTAAGTCGTTATTTCTCACAAAACAGACGCGAATAGGTTGACTTTTCCTGGCCACAACAGATTACTGGTAAAGCCACTTGCGAGAACTGTGAGTACACTCAATTGTATTCAATCCATTTTGGTCTGACAGATTGAACTCAGTCTGTGCGTATGGTGCATCCAATACTTCTGCTCATGGACCTGTTGGCAATCCATACGACAAGACTCGGTCATCTGGCGGCTCTAGTTCAGGTTGTGGCGTCTTGGTTGCTATAGGAGAAGTCGATATGGCCATTGGTGGAGACCAGGGTGGCTCCATTCGTATTGTGAGATTTCAATTAGTATTGAGATACAACTAGAGTGCTCATTTTGTGTACAACTGACTTCCCTAGCCGGCCTCCCAAGTGGGTATCGTCGGCTTGAAACCGACATTCGGCCTTGTACCTTACACGGGCATTATCTCAAGCGAAACCTCCATAGACCATGCAGGTCCTATGACACGAGACATTCTCACCAACGCTCAGCTTCTGAAGGCCATTGCTGGAGTTGATGGTCTAGACGATCGACAAATAGCAGGAACGCCTTTCCCTGATCAAGTACCCGATTATCCTGCGCTATTAACTAGGGCAAAGTCCGCACGCGCTCTTCTTTCCGTCGCCGCGCAAGGCACAAGTCCTTTGCCAGGTGAACCTCGCCAGCTCCGCATCGGTATTCTGAAAGAGGCGTTCGCTTTCCCAGAGCTGGATACTCGCGTTGCTGCGCTCGTGGAGGCAGCTGCTAAGAAGTTCCAGGAGCTCGGCGCAGAGGTCACTGAAATCAGCGTCCCGGGGCACTCAAAGGCAGCGCTTCTTGGACGCGTGTACCGGTTGACGCAGTATAACAACCTCCTTGGGCGAACGAGCGGTACTAGACAGATCTACCAGACAGATCTTGCCCAGAAGATCCTACCTTGGACTCAGGAGAAGTTCGAGAAGGCATGTATATGATACATATGCTGCCTATTTTGTCACAGAAGCTGATGATGTATTAAAGTTATGGTTCGTCTCGGCCGGGCTCATGCTTCAAGGACAGTATTGTGACGAGTACTATCCCTACGTAAGTGCCACCTCGTATGCTCGTTTTATCGATCTCGTCATCTCAATAAATTGCCTGAAAGCTCCATGGAAAGACGCACAATCTTACGCGTAAATTAAGATTCGAGTACGACGACGCTCTGAGCAAGGTGGACATATTAGTTATGCCTACACTACCGTGGGTGGCCAAGAAGCTACTGGTACGTCAGCATCTAATACTGATGAGTTTCCCAACATTGCTCATAGTTGTAATAGCCCCAGGATGCGCCCCCTTCAGTGCACTTCAAAGACTACTCGGGCTTGGTAATTAATCACTGTCGGTATCTGAGAAGTTCGCTCAAACTTTCATTTCATAGAACACCAACACGGTCCCATTCAATCTGACCGGCCATCCTGCGCTCTCGATCCCTTGCGGCATGCTTCCTCCGCCTGAAGGACCCGAGGACCTTCGTTTGCCAGTTGGGTTGCAACTGGTCGGGAAGTATCATGACGAGTTGACGCTATACAAGGCTGCTTTAGCTTGGAGTGATGCGTATGATTGGAAGACCTTATGAACACCTCCCCTCAAACCCTAATTGTATTTGTATTGCTATGAAATTCTGACAAAACCATCGAGGAAACTGAATTTGCGATTGCGACACGGCACAGATGTTCGCGGACTGAGGTGGCTATTCCACGGTATGCGTTTCTCGAAGCCCGGTGAGTTTCTTTTACAAGACGGTTTCACATGTCGTTGATCACAATCCTATATTACAGTTTACATGTGGTTTATACATACTTATATGCATCAAGCGTGTCAGCCAGACGGTCCTGCGCCACGATTGACATGACGATAAGCTACAGCAGTAGGTGGCCAGAACCACGACAGAAGCGGCACCGATCACATCATCACACACCACGCAGGCTCGTCCTGTGTATGCGTCGAGCTCATCTGCGGCCGAGCAGAGGGCTGTGGGTTAGGAAGATCTTTCTCTCGCGACGAGGTTCTATCCTCGGACGCTCTGCGGTACGCTCGTAGGTTGTAATCTGCTGGTGCTGTGCTTCTCCGCTGCTGTTGTCGCTTTACTTTCCTGATATCCTCCTCCACCTTTCTCGCCGTATCGTCCACCTTCTTATTCAGGCCTTCCCCGGCCTGCGTAAGAAGCTGTACCTGCTCCTCCAGGTTTCGAACCTTCTTTCTCTCCTCGCTAAGAGCTTCTCGCGTCTCCTTCAACTCATTCGTCAGCTGCTCAATGACGCCCCTGAAACCCTTCATCTCTTCCAGGTATCGACTCTCCGCGGTCGTCATTTGCTGCATCATCTGCGCGTTCGCCGCTCTGAGGGCCTCTTCTTGCTCGCGCCGTGCTTTCTCGATCTCTTCAATCTCCTTCCGGTAACGCTCGGACATGGCCGACAACTCATCCTTCATATGAGACCCGGCGTCGGTGGCTACCAGCCGCTTGTTATCGTCAACTAGTTCCCGTTGGATAAGAAGCGGGGCGGGCTCGTGGGTGAAGAACTGGCGAATGATGGCATGTGCGGACTCAGTCGTGTTGTGGTGGCGGGTCATTCGTGCACCGTTATCCAATGCTCGCTTGAAGAACGCGTCGTTTGATGCCAGCTCTGTCTCTCGCGCCTCTTCTTCCGCCAAAGTAGCTCCGCTAGCGTTTGCGGTCCACATATTCGTAACGATTACCGCGTTCTTCAACGTTGACTCGCCGCAGAGTCTGCGGAACACGGAGAAATTCCGCTTTGCTACGCCTCCAACACGCCTATCGGTTATTCTATGCAAGTATAAGACGCCTGCGAGGAGCCTCCCTCCCTCGTACCTAACGTCGTTATTAGTAAGCGATGGCTCATTTCGTCAAGGGCATCTCACATACGTCTTTGCCAGAAATCCCGTTACTTCTCGTAGAATCTCCGCTTCGCTGCGGTGGGTGTCATCGAAGCCGGGGCTATCGATAAGGGTAACGACACGACCGTCCAGGAGGAACGAGTCTGCTGCCTGGACCTCGGATGTGCACGATTCGAGCCCGCCGCCCACGACTAGATTCGAGCCGCTTGCCTTGTTAATGAACTACGGCATCATGAGGACGTGGTGGAAACGATGCTGCCACGAACGAGAGCTTACTGTCGTCTTTCCAGCACCGGTCATGCCCATCACTCTGATTCCTCGACTCAGCTGGATTACAATGTTGGCACGTTGCGAACGACTTACAGGATGAGCGTATCTTCGTTTATTCGGCCAGGCATAGTATATTCGGGCGAAAGAGGTATGGGTGTAGTTATTTGCTTCGACCGTCCTTGCGCTGCTCGTCTTATATGTTCTTCTCTTGCAGCGCTACCTACCGTGCATCTCCACTGAATTAATACACGCCACCGATCGTTCATCTTGCCTTCCAATGCCCTATTTCCCTGGACCATCGTGTTAGACGTTCGGTGATTGAGGACATACATTCGAGGCCCGAACCTCCCCTTCTATCAGGAACAGCATGAATCTTCTTCTTTCCGACCAAAGTTTATGCTCAAATTTGCGAAACGGTCGCCCACAAGTAGCATGTAAAAGGCGTGCACACATGATGGCAAGCGCAAGTCATGGGCGCCAAGAGTACCGCCACCTTCATTTCCGTCGTGCTCGCCATGTGCATCGACTTCGCGCGTAGCAAGAAGGCCACGCACATCACTGTCGTGTTGTAATGCCTCGCCGTCGTACTTCATGCTGAGTACGTATGCTATTCGGGTTGGCTGTGCAGGGCACAGATAAAGGTAGCAAGGTAGCAAGGACTTAATGGTGCTCTCACCGAACATTCTATACACTCAGCATCGACCAAGTGCTACGTCAGATGGCGAACAATGATTCTAACGCGGACTCGATTATCTTGTGCGTTGTACACTGTTTTGCGTATCCACTCCTAAACTCACGTTCTCTCCTCGTTGAACGCAGTGTCATGGGCCCCACAGGAGTTGGAAAGACGACAGTAATTAGCCTTGAATGAGTCCTATAAATCTCTTCACTGACCCACCATTGTGTCTTGTTAGTTCATTAATCTCGCAAGCAAATCCGACCTTCGTGTCGGACATAGCTTGCAGTCATGTACAGACCAGATTCAACTCTCCAATCGGTTTCAAGTGAAGGAGAAGAATAGCGAAAAGCAGCGATGGGTAGTTCTTGTGGACAGCCCAGGGTTCGACGACACAGAGAAGAGCGACTCCGAGATTCTGAAGATACTATGTGAATACTTGGCTTCTGAGTGAGTTCTCTGCAGCATCGATCAGTATCTGATGACGTGACTCAATATCTACAGGTATAAGCAGAAACGTCTACTGCAAGGCGTTATTTATTTGCATCGTATAACGGACAACAGAATATCTGGAACCTCCATGCGTAACCTCCAGACGTACCAAGAGTTCTGCGGAGCAGATGCACTCGAGAACAGTGCCGTCGCGACCACCATGTGGAGTCGTATCGACCCCGTTCTAGGTGGGCGATACGAGCTGGAGCTTAAATCCAAGGACAAGTTCTTCAAGTCTGCCATCGACCGCGGTGCGCAGTTCCTTCGACACGTCGATACCGAAGAGTCCGCGCACGGCATTATCAGAACACTACTCGGTAAGGAGCCTAAGCCGCTTCGCATCCAGCAGGAGATCGTCGACGAGAACAAGAAGGTATTCGAGACCGCGGCTGGAGAAGCTCTCATGCGCGAACTGGCGAAAGCAGAGCAGAAACACTACCAGGAGTTCTTGGAGGTGCAGAAGGAGTTGGCTGAAGCTAAGGAGCAGCAGGAGTTGCAATCGCAGCAGGAGCTTGAAGAGGAGTATGCGAGACTCGAGGAAGTCAAGAAGATGCTAGATGCAGAGAAGGCGAAGCTGCTGAACTTGCAACTCACCCTTGCGGCAACAGTGCGAGCCCAGTTGGCCGGTGAGTCACCGGACATGGATGAATCATCGTCGACACGCTCGTCTACGCCTTTGCCTCCTTCGACGCCATCACGTCCACTGACGCCCTCGCGACCATTAACACCGGCACGCCCCTCGTCGCCGACACCGATACCGACGGTAAACCCCGGAGTAGACGAGGAAGACCAGAAGAAACAGAAACGCGGTCCGTTCACCAGTGAGTGTCGTTTTTTTCGTGCAGATAAGCTCATATATTGACCTTCTCGCAATAGAAGTCTCCCAGTATTTGAAGTCCCTCTGGAAACGTCTGTTAGCTCTCTTTGCCTCTTGCAGCGGGATTTTGACTAGATGATTTTTCCTTAGGCGTGTCACTGGTCCTGTGTTAATATCTGATTACTTTATATATGAGATTGAACACTTTCTGATCGGTATCATTGTACAGTAGATCGCAGTATATGTATTCAACCTTGCATGGGATCAAGTAAGTATACCAGCAGAATCGTCTAAGTCATGATATGGCCTACATGAAATCGAATACGTCATCATTGCCCAGGCGCTGGCGCCTGTGCGCTATGCCGCTGTTCGGAGTCCAACCTGCCCTTGCAATTGTACTGGTTTCCAACTTCGCGTTTTCAACGTTGAATCGTCGTCTCGCATTGCACAATGCACGGAGCGGGTCTAAGTATAGCCAGGTCAGTACTTAGTACATATACCTTTCGAATGGCCTTGAAAACGATGCTCATGCTAATCACGTGTAGACTTGAATATGAGAAGAAACGATTTTCATGCCAATCCGGAGGTTCAAGATATCATGCAGTATAAGCTGCGTACAAACAAGTCTCATGAATATCTAGGATAACACTTATCTCCAATAAACTTATGCACCTGCTCGTCGACACTTCCCGGACGACAGTGTGCTTGGGACGACCATGACGCACGTTGCGAATCCCCGAGGTACAACTTCCCGTTTGGGACATGATCTTGAGCACCACTCGTCCCGGCCAGACTCACAAGGCAATCGCCTTACTGCATAGTGTAACCTTGGCGCTCTCGAATTCTGCCCTATATAACCTCGGGACAGAGTGTGATGTGTTCCTTCGTTCTCTCTTTCTCCCCAACATATAGCCTCTCAGACTCTCCACCAACTCGCTCAACAGACATCGTTTCCTCCATTATGTCCCCCAAGGCGAGCTCTCGTCCTTACCTCCCCCAGCACATCATCACAGCTCTTAAAAACGATCCAGTGGCCGATTTCATGACCTCAACGATACACTCCGCGGGCTCGCAACAGTTTCGCGCCCTAGTCGTATCGCAGAGAATGCACCCACAGATGCCTGTCGGACTCCCAGTAGAGCCCCCTCATCCAAATTCTTTGCGCTCCGAATACGACGTTCCTGCACTGGACAAGTGGGACAAGGAAGATAACAAATGCCATCTTCATCTCGCCGTAGTTGCTCTAGACCTCCCTTTGGTATATGAATCGCTTCGTATGGGAGTTAACCCGAGTCACAAGGACGCTTACGGCATTACCCCGCTTTATCTTCTCCTCGAGTGGGCTCGTTCTTCCCTCCTGGGTGGCAGCGTCGTGCAACTTGCGATAGGAAAGCGCACGTCGCACGATCTCGACCGGCGTGCCATTCGCGCTCGTGCAAGCCGCATCGCCATTCTGCTGGTCGAGCAGCACGCTGACATCAACTCGGGATACAGACACAGGACTCCCCTGTCTATTGCTATCGAGTTGGGCATGTGGGACGTTGTGGAGGCCCTCCTTCGTCATAAAGTCAGGGTACCGCCTCTCAACCAGCTGTCATTTGCATCAGACATCGAACAGCTGAAATATCTCAGGCTTTTCGATTCTGTTGGACAGATCGCATCTCGCCCGCCGCGTCCTTGCCCGTGCTGGTCCGGGAAGCTCATCTTGGATTGTCATGCAGCGGGCTGGGTACCATACCCGCTAGACTTCCTCTGCTGTTGCGGGAAGAATAGAAAGTACTCTAGCTGTTGCTCAAAGCGCGAGTTCAAATGGATGGAGCGGTGGAGCGTAAAACATCAGAGGTTCGAAGTCACCCAAGACATCAACCAAGTATACCAGCCGGAAGTTCCGGAGTGGGTAACAGGTTTGCCTGGGTACTCCCAGGGAGTCGACTTTATTCAAGAAGGCGTCAGAGGTTTACTCTCCGAGGGTGACGGTAACTTACGGGAGCGATGGCACAAGGACAACATGCAGCAACGCAAGGGAGAATTCTTCGATCAAATATTCGGCACCCGTCCAGACTACGAGCCTGCGTACGCGTACGCAAACGCGAGATGCGATTTTGTTCCTCGGTGAGTCGTCAGAGTGTTCACTAACGAACGGCCCTTACTTAGAGCGGTTTCCGTCAGACCTTGGCACGGACAGATCAGCAAGATGGAGGCAAAGTCGAGGATGGACGAGTGGAACGGATTGGTTGACGAGTACATCGAATCCGGTACGGATAGCCGATCCCGCTTTGATATCGAGAGAACATCCAAGATCGGTGTCCACGGCGGGCCCTTATACCGACAGTGCGATGCCGATGAATGTGAGACGTACGAAGTGCGGGACGTCGCTCTTCTTAAGCAGTGCTCTGCATGCAAACTTGTGAGTGCTTTGAGCAGGAAACCGATCGGGCTGACATTCATTGAGTAATTTAGGCCGTGTATTGCAGCCCTACATGCCAAAAGGCGCACTGGACGGCTCACAAGAAGGAGTGTGGTATAAAGTCGCAAACTGCCCAGCAGCTGCCTATGCAGTGGGCCATGGATAGGTATTTGCAGATGATGCCTGCGCTCGCAAGCTCCACGTCCGCGGAAGAGTTGCTGACTCGGATGAGTGTCATCGAGCGCGATATGATTTGCAGCTTGGCATCTCCGGAGAAAATGGTCTGCAGCCCGCTAAACGACATATGTGGGCGGGTGACATCGGGTGCAGCATCGACTATTCGTAGTCCCTTGACGATTTAGTGGTGATTTCTTATGTCTGGTGCGTTCGGTATCATTGCTCAATGCGTGTATAGTACCGGCTATGTGCCTGCGCTCAAAGTGACAACTCATATGACGCACGTTGCGAATCTACGAGGTTCAACTTCCCGTTTGGGAAATGATGGTGAACGCTAATCGTCGCACAAGGCAGAACAACTTCTTCATCGAATTGTCTCGACGCTTCCCGTCGTATTTAATCCGGGAGCGACAAGCGATGGGGCCTCTAACTCTCTTCCTCCTCCCAACACACAGCTCCCAAGTTGTACTCGCGCATATACCTACCAACCCGCTCAAGGCAAACAGTCTCCTCCATGTCCCGAAACCCTCGCTCTCGTCCCTACCTCCCCCGCCATCTCATCGAGGACCTCAAGAATAATCCAATCGCAGACTTCAAGACGTCCATGGTACACTCGCCCGACACCGAGCAGTTTCGTCTCATGATCATATCGCAGAGGAATCACCCGCACGTGCCCGTCGGGTTTCCCATAGAACCTGAACTTCTGGCATCCGTAGCCTTCGACGACGATATCATTCCTTCGTTGAGAAAGTGGGAGAGAGAAGACCACAAATCTAATCTGCATCTCGCAGCGGTCGGGCTCGATATTCCCATGGTGTACGAGTGCCTACGCATGGGTATCAATCCGAGTTATAAGGATTCCTGCGGCGTCACTCCCCTTTACCTTGCTCTGGAGTGGGTGCGCTCTGCTATCCTCTTTAGGAAGGTCATTCATCTGTCGACGGTAAAATATGCGACGAACACTCCGAACGCTCAGATTATTCGTGTTCAAGCGAGCCGCATCGCTACCCTGCTGGTCGAGCAGCACTCAGACGTCGACTCTGGGTACGGGGACAGAACTCCACTCTCCGTCGCCGTCGAGTTGCGCATGTGGGACGTCGTCGAACTCCTTCTCCGTCACCAGGTCAAGGTGCCGCCCCTGCAACACCTATCTTTCGCGACGAGCGCAGACAAAATGCGTTACCTCCAGCTTCTCACCGCCGTTGGACAGGTTGCATCTCGTCCGCCGCGGCCATGCCCGTGCTGGTCTGGGCAACTGCTTTCGGAGTGCCACGCAGCCGACTGGATCCCTTACCCCGAAGACCTCCTGTGTTGCTGCGGGAAGAACAAAAAGTACGGCAACTGCTGTCTGAAGCGCGAGTTCAAATGGATGGAAAAGTGGAATGAGAAGCACCAGATGTTCGAGGTGACGCAGGACATCAACCAGGTGTTCCAGCCAGAGGTGCCGGACTGGATTACGGGGTTGCCTGGGTACTCGGACGGCGTTGGCATCATCCAGCAAGGCATCAGCGACTTGCTGTCCAAGGGCGGCGATGGACTACGCGAACATTGGCATAAGAACAATATGCAGCAGCACAAGGCCGAATTTTTCGATCAGTTTCTCAAGCCGCACCCCGATTTCGAGCCTGCGTATTCGTATGCAAATGGGAAGTGCGATTTTATTCCAAGGTAAGTATAGTACTTCATCGTTCATTTATACATGTGTACATCTGACTCACTACATCGTTCGCAGACCGTGGCAAGAACAGCTCAGTAAGATGGAGGGGAAGTCGCGGGCGGAAGAGTGGAACGCGCTCGTGGACGAGTACATCGCGTCAGGCAAGGATAACCGACCTCGCTTCGATATCGAGAGGGCGTCCAAGATCGGCTCTCACGGGGGACCTTTGTACCGCCAGTGCGAGGCAGAGGAATGCCAGATATCTGAGATTCGGGACGTCGAGGTTCTGCGGCAGTGTTCCGGGTGCAAAATCGTGAGTATCTCCTGAATACCTGCGTCGTGTTCCACTCCGTTGCTTTCTGGATAGGAGCTAATGCACACCGCTCACCTTAACAGACCGTTTACTGCAGTCACGCGTGCCAAAAGGCGCACTGGAAGGTCCACAAGAAGGAGTGTGGCGTACGATCGCAAAGGGCACAGCAGCTGCCTATGCAGTGGGCACTCGAGAAGTTTCTCATGGTCATGCCTTCTCTCGCGAGCGTATGGGGAGGCGCTATGTCCTCAGAAGAGTTGCTGGCGAGTGTCATAGAACGGGATATGGCGGGCCTTTGTGGTTTAGCATCCCCGGAGAATATGGTCCGTAGTCCGCTGAACGATATATTCGGGAAGTTAGTACCGGGCGCGGCGTCGACTGTTCGTAGTCCCCTGACGTTTTAGTGGTTGTTGCTCATGCATTATGTCTGGTGCGTCCGTCGTTTTGCCGCTCGAGACGTGTATAGTACTGTCTGTTTGCCTGTATATCAGAGCCTGCATCTATGGCAGGCTGTTATCCTCTTGAAAGAGACCATTGGCCATGCGTGCTGTGCGTTTGTAGTTCCTTACTGTAATATTCTCATGTTGTACGTCAGTACGCGTCAGTAGTTTGTATTTTGATGGCAAGTGCTTCCAGCCTCACCTAAGAAGTCCCATGTGATTCTCCTATGTTTCGCGATGTCCGTAGTGCTTTTCGTGACAGCATTCCAAGAGTATGTCTCCGGACCTCGATGCGAACTCCTGTTAGTTGACCCCTAGTTTGCGTGGTGTTGCAGCCTCCTCATTCGCTTTCGACTGCCTAAATTGAATATCCGGATCGTTAGGCGAAGCCCGGCCCGTGTATGCGGGGCGGGTGACCGTCGGCTCTCCATTTGTCGCAGCTGGCGTCGGGACGGTGTTGAGGGCCGCCCCGACCATTGGCCAGCCACGAGTGATGGCGACTACAATTTGGTGAGGTCAGATGAGACTAAATATTGATAATTAGGCTCTTTACACGATCGTCGCAAGGGACGGCACTCAGATCAGTATCTGCTAGTGCCGGCACGCCTCCACAAAACAATTCAGTCCGATGGAATCTTCCTAAGGCACGCCCCCGCACGCACATAAATATTTCGACCCCGGACCCCGCATTCTTTGTCGAGCACCCATCCGCCACTTCTCGCACCGCCATCACGACCAGCACACGACCATGGGCTTCAAACAACAGCTCGAAGAAGTCGCACGACACCGCCATGCGTACATGCTCGCCGCTTCCGCCGCCATGGGCTCCATCTTCTACGGCTGGGACATCGGTCTTATCGGTGGTGTCCTCGCCCTCCCGTCGTTCAAGTCATACTTTGGCATCGACAAGCTATCGTCATCGGCCAGCGCTGACTTGTCAGGGAATATCGTGTCGGTCCTGCAAGGTGGTTGTTTGTGAGTGATTTCATTTCGGTTTAGACGTTGATTGTTTGGTTTGATAGACGTGGACTGATCTGTCTTAATCACATTCATTCAGTTTCGGTGCCTTGTTCACGGGGTATCTGTCCTCCAAGTTTGGGCGGAAACCGATGCTGCTCGTGTCGGGCGTGCTGTATATGATTGGCAGTCTCATCCAGTCTATCATCGGACTGGGATCGAGTGAGGCTGTTGGGCTGCGAGTATTCTACTTCAGTCGCTTCCTCGCTGGACTTGGAGTTGGCATGGTGTCTGCCCTCGTGCCTTCATATGTCTCCGAGAGCGTACCCAAGTCGATACGAGGGAGATGTACGGGTATGATCCAGCTCGCAAACAACATTGGCATCATGTTGAGCTGTAAGTCTGTTCATTTGTTTATGACTCACTACCGAGACTAACGAGCTCCTATCACAGTCTGGGTCAACTACAGCGCGAGCTTGAACTTCAAGCCCGACGACAACATGCAATGGCGTATGCCACTCATCATCCAGCTCGTACCCGGAGCCATCTTCCTCGTCCTCATGTCCTTCCAACCCGAGTCACCCCGCTGGCTCGTCGAGCACGGCTTCTACGACCGAGCCGCACGCTCGCTCGCCTTCAGCAGCGGCTCCCACCCCGACGACATCGGCGTACAAGTCACGCTCGAGGAGATCAAAGCTGACTTCGAGGGCAAGGAGCAGGCGCCGTTGTACAAGCAGCTCAAGATGATGGGCGAGTCGCGCATTACGGCTCTTCGTTGCTTCATACCGTCGTTGGTCATGTTCTGGCAGCAAGCGACGGGCACGAACGCCATCAACTACTTCTCACCGACCATCTTCGCTGGTCTCGGAATTTCGGGCACGACGTCTGGACTCTTCGCCACTGGTATCTACGGTGTCGTCAAGACCATCTCCGTCGCACTCGTTCTTGCGTTCGCCGTCGAGGGCCTTGGACGCAAGAAGTGCCTGATTATCGGTGGGTTGGGCCAAGGCCTCATGATGATGTGGATCGGCGGATTCTCTGCCGTCCATCCCGGAAACAACATCGTCCCAGCATCCTACGTCTCCCTCGTCGCCGTGTACCTCTACGCCGTCTTCTACTGCGTCGGATGGGGACCACTACCCTGGGTCGTCGCCGCAGAGGTCGCACCCAACCACGTCCGCACAGCCGCTCTCGCCGTCGCCATCGGCGTGAACTGGCTCTTCTCCTTCACCGTCTCCAAGCTCACGCCGATCATGATGAACAAGATCCACTACGGGACGTACCTTACGTTTGGCGCGTTCTGCCTGCTCATGACGATCTGGGCGTACTTTTTCCTGCCCGAGACGAAGGGGTATGCGTTGGAGGATATCCGGTATTTGTTCGAGCAGGATGTCATCACGCGGTCGTTGCAGGACGCACCTGGTGGACGGATATTCTTGCATGGAAAGCGGGCCGTACCGGTGGAGCAGCTCAAAGCGCAGGCAGAGGCACTGTCTGAGAGCGAGAGCGTGAGTGCCTCTGACGAAGGGAAAGGGCGTGACGTCAAGGTCGACTCGCTGGAGAAGGCGATGGATGCTTGATGAGATTTACGATATCTATCTTATACATGTGAAATAGCTCGGAATGTCGGATCGTGTTGTTGTTTAGCTTACTTACTGATTTGTTGTGTACATGTTACGAACTCGCTCTATTGATTGAAGGTTTTCATTTTACGGTGGTGGTGATGTCCGACTGGTTATTACACGACTCGGAATGGAAGGCTTGACAGAGTATTGGGAATCTCATGCTTACACAGGTCCGGGAACGGCAAGCGAGTAGTACTTATGTCGGTGCATGGGCAACTTGAAGCGCAAGGGGGCACTCTCCCCACGGTTGCCATACAGTCCACCAACGAAATCACCACGAGAACTGTGACCTTATGGTGCACTTTACTCTTCTTGCCACGTCAGTCTGGTGCGGATTGGTAATAGGGATTTATCATTTGCGCATGCAGAACACTGCGCTTTTCAGCGGCACCCCCGCGGCGCTCTCTCCATAACAGGCAACTCTTGTAGAAAGTCTTTGATCCGAAATCGGGATAATGCCATATCGGATCCATCACCTTGGATATTTCGACCTCCAGCTATTCCAGACCTCCTTGAGGATCCTCCACGCCTCTTTCCTGCTTCTTTAGAAGTGTGAGAACGAGGAATATCGTGTCTGCAAACGTGGCCAGTCACGGCAGACGCTGGGAAAATTACGGACACGTGACGCTGAGAGTATTGCGTAATCAGCGCGCTGGACCCGCGGTGAGACGCGACGAATGAACGCGCCCTCCGCGTCTCTCCTGCGACTCACCCACACACGTCCACCGACCCGCCCCCCTCGACGCCCGACGCACCCGACGCACCCCCGAACTCGACCGACAGCAGCGGCGGGAATCCCGCCCTCATCAAGCACCGCGCCCCGCACGATGGCGACCCCGTCTTCGTCAGCAACTACCCCATCACCCCGGATGCCGTATCTGGCGGCCTCTCCGGCTGCGCCTCCTGCGCCCTCGACGTCGAGGGAATCGTCGGCGACCATCAAGGAAGAGAGACAGCGGGCGATACAGAAGTTCTTTGCTAATGCAGAGCTCTCTCAGGTGAGTACACGCGCTTTTCCCGCGCAGAGGGAGACAGGGAGCACGACGCGGCTACAGGCACTCTGCATGATCCGGGACGCGATGCACTGGTCGACGCGAGCTCATAGTGCGATATATGCCGCATATATTCACTCCCTCTTTGTCCCTCGTGATTTTGTAGCGTTTTACTGACGGTACCCCTGTTATCTTCCGCACAGCTCGCTCGTGGACTTCGCACACGCCTCTCCTACGCCTCATTCAAGGCTATTAATAATATCACGCACACTACACTACCTGATTTGGAGGCACAAGCACAGAACCAAGCAGCCTCTTCGAAATCGTCCGCAAACAAGTCCTCGTCAGGTCATACCATTGCTCAGGGCGGTAGCGCCAATGCGCAGGGCTCCTCCTCACGCGGGTTAACGCGCAAAGGGACGATGCCCCCGCCTCCCCCCGTCACTGCATCGGCGACGCAGAGCCTGTTCTCATCACTACTCCAGCCGCCACCATCGAAGCGTGCGCGCACGATTCATAACCCCGAGGATCCTCCCGTGCCTCCTCCCACTAAGCCGAAGCCCCCCACGCCTTCTCGAAAGTCCCCTGGTAAAGCCACTCGCCCTCCTAGTTCGTCTGGAACGACAGCGAAGCCGAAGAGTCGCAAGGATACGAAGGGCAAGAAGAAGGAAACCGGTAACGAGGCCGGCCCTTCTAGCCGGTTACTTACGCCGCAGAGTACCCTAGGCTCCGAAGGTTTCGTTGAGAATGACGACGATATGAAGGCTGCTGCCACGCTTACTTCTCTACTTCTATCTCGTCCCTCGATCTCTGGAAGTGCAGGGTCACCGCGATCGAGTCTTTCGGGCGCGTCTGAAGCGGGATCGGCCCACTCCTTTTCGCATTATGCGCAAAGTTCGACGAGAACGACTGCACCTTCGTCGACGCCGCTGGCGCATGAAGGCACATTCCCTGGTTCTTTCCCGCGCTCGAAGACCCCTCCTGCAGATGTTCGACATGCACGAACGCAGAGTCTCCCGCATGTTAGCAATTATTCCATGAACGGGAATACTACACCTAAGGCACAAGCGCGCCCTGGTAGTCGATTAGCTGGCTCGAGTACACCGCATGCACCTACGGACACTGAAGCTGCAGATCTAATGTTGTTCCTTGCTACCTCACCATCACCTGCGCGACCTGGTACGTCGAAAGATAAGGATTCGAAGGATATGGCTGCGTTCCGGACACTTGGCGGACAGTCAGCATTGAAAGGGCGTGTTTTGTTCCCTGCGTCGGGCTCAACACATGACGAACACCCAAGTTCTGGTCCGAGGCCGCTACGAAGGGACCCCACCGGTAGTTTCAGCTCTACGCTGTCCGTGGCCACCGAGCTCATCGACGAGCCGGGTGACGGTGCACACGAACATCTGATCGGTATTCCTCTACCATCATCATCTCCGCTAAACCCGCACGCGATCAAGCGTTCTCGGAGTGACAGCACCACCCACTTGGATATCCCTGCGCCGCCGACGATCATCCCTCCCACGCCCACCGATGACATGCCCACTCCCCTTCTGCCACCGCCCTCGTCTCCGGGTCGGACGCCTCGTCCTCGGGCGGTGTCTGAGAATGCTGCTCTAGAACGCTCTGCGTCTATACCTGCGTCGTCAGAAGCGAAGGGGGGCTCGTACGCTCCTCCCACACCTGGGAACGTCCCGTTCAACTTTAACGAGTTCATAAACGTCTCGCCGTCACCCGCTGCACAAGCATCATCCGGGAAGCTCACCAGCCTGAGAGCGAACGTCGGGCGGAAGCTGTTTGAGGAACATCAGGGCGTGTCTGGCAATGCTGGCGATCGTGATCATGGGGGACCAGGGAGTTTGGGTGCTGGGATAGATTTGTTGAAGAGTTCGGTTTGACGCAGTGGTGAGGTGATAATCTGTATAGAATTTATTTGTTCGATGCTTAACTTGTTATTTTGTAATATAGGCGTTGTGTTGTTTCTGGAAGCGGTTTTGTTTGAGAGCTTTTGCCGTTGTATGCGGCTTTTGTTAAGCTCTACGCGAGCCGGAGGGGCTCGATGATACGGCATGCACTTCAACGGCCGTGACGTAACACAAGTGCTGCTAACGCTTCTCCCGGCTGACCCATAGCGGTCCTCACTCAGAGTGAAATATCTATCTCCTATTATCTCAAGGTTGGACCATCATCTGTTCCTCATCTACTTTATCTTGGCCTGTTGTACCATGAAACGCCTCCTCTCCCTCGGCGTATCCTGCCCACTACAATATCCGGAACCCTCTCTCCTCGCCCGCGTACCTAATGGTTAATACTTTAGTGCTTAATGGCCCTGGAGTGGGGTTTCTCGGATGTTGTGTGCTTGCGGTTGTATTATATCAGTATCTGTGTTTCGTTGCCTGGATCTCATCTCACGTATCTCTACCACTATTTATATGTAACTCGGCTGTATCTGAGTAGCACCCCCTTGTACCATTATTACGACTCGGATTTGTGAACTCTGGTCTTCTCTGTGAAGGCTTTGATTCGCTGAGTATCGTTTGTACCATTACGCATGACGCATCGTGTTTCAAGACGACTAGCAGTAGCAACTACTAGCAAGATTGGATGCGGTAGAAAGTCTTGTGT
This sequence comes from Irpex sp. Y119-03, assembly GCA_037042295.1. Lineage (NCBI taxonomy): Eukaryota > Fungi > Basidiomycota > Agaricomycetes > Polyporales > Irpicaceae > Irpex > Irpex sp. Y119-03. The sequence continues at coordinate 21,375 of JAXQKB010000160.1, read as the reverse complement.
GTATTTCTTGACATTTATAGATGGGTGTCGTGTTCGCGAAGTGTACAGTACTAGAGGAGGATACATCAAGCCTGTGGTGCTACAGGCGATACATACGTCTTTGTACGCGTGTGTTACTCGTATATTATTTCACTAAGTTATCTGGTGCTAATGAGTTCAGTCATCACTTGCGCTGTTCATGCTCTGTAAACCATCGTACAATTTCAGTTGGGGGCAATGTTGACACTATAATACACATAACATTCAGAAGGAGCCACATTATTTCGCTCATTTTTAGGTAAAGGAAAGGACTGGTATCGATCAGACACAAGAGAGCAAGGAAGGCAGGCATCGGGAGTACGCTGGAATGGCAAGGGACTGGTCACTGCGATACGAGAGCGAAAATGGAGCGATACAAGTACAGTACTAACGAGTGTATTGAATTCACTTTGAGCCAGACGTAGAAGCCTCCCTCTGCTGCTGTGTGAAAGGGGCAGACATGGTCTCCAACTGCCTGCCCGGCGCGATAGTGCTGTATATCTGATTCAATGGGCTGCTGATCATCTCGCTTTGAGACATTTCGCCTCGGAGTTCCGCAAGCATAACCTCGCCAATCCTCATGATCATGTCTTCGCGGGACATACCGCCTCTCAGCATACCAACGAGAGCCGGCATCATTTGTATACACCTTTCATGTGCCTCCTGGATCGGCAACTGCTGCTCCCTCTGATTCGGCTTTCCGCACTCTTTCTTGTGGGTCTTCCAATGCGCCTTTTGACACTCCTGACTGCAATATACGGTCTGTGTGGTATAAATAGACGAGCCTTGTGATAAAAAAGACTACCACGCACAAGTTTACAGCCAGAGCATAGCTTGAATGCAGCAACATCTCGTCCTTCGTAGCGCTCGCAGCTCTCTGCCTCGCATTGCCGATACAACGGTCCTCCATGAGCGCCGATCTTGGACAAACGTTCGATCTCGAACCGAGGACGCTTGTCTTGACCAGAGGCGATGTACTCGTCTATGTAGCCATTCCACCTCTCCATTCGCGATTTACCTTGAAACTTGCTGAACTCATCCCGCCATGGCCTAGTAATCGTGGGTACAACGGTTATTGTTCGATAACGCGAGATAGTTACGTGAGGGACACTTACCGAGGGATAAAGTCGCATTTAGTATTCGCATGAGCAAAAGCAGGTTCGTAGTCCTCATTGTTCTTCAGCATCATGTTGAAATAATACCCCTGCGTCTTTTCTTCCCCTTCCGGCATTCTCCCAAAGTTCCGCATAGCATCTCCTCCCTTGGCTTTCGCCTCGTTGAGGTCTTTCTGCATCTGGTTGATCCCTGTTGTATATGCGGGTAGACGTGCGAGCCATTCCGGTACCTCGACGTTGTACGTAGGATTCGTGTCCTGAGAGGGAAGGAACATGTTTTCACGCTCGTTCCACCGCTCGACCCACTTGAAACCCCTCTTCAGACAGCAGTTCCCATAGACTTTGTTCTTTCCGCAGAAACAGAGCATCTCCTCCGGATAGGGAACCCAGTCTGCAGCGTGACACTCTGAGAGTAACTTCCCGGACCAGCATGGACATCGGCGAGGCGGACGAGAGGCGACTTGACCAATGGATGTGACCAGCTTAAGGTACTGTACTTTGCTATCGTTATTCTTGAATGAAAGTTGTCTGATGGGAGGAGTCTTGACCCCGTGACGAAGTAGTACCTCGACGACTTCCCACAACGAGAGCTCGACAGCGATGGATAAGGGCGTTCTTCCTTCAAATCCGGAGTCAATGTCCCCATGTTGCTCAGCTAGCAGGGTCACGATACGAGTCACCCTTGCGCGAACTTCGCGATTGCTGAGACGAAGGACTGTACGCGTACGCTCCTCTATGCGCACGTTAGGTCCAAAGCGAATATGCGAACGAGCTGCCTCCAGGGCGAGGAAGAGGGGTGTAACGCCATCTGCGTCCTTGTAGCTCGGGTCGTTGCTCATGCGGAGCGCTTCATGCACCAGCGGGATATCAAGTTCCATCGCAGCGAAGTGAAGTTGGCACTTATGGTCTGTCCGCTGCCATCTTCGTAACGCCATGCTAACGCGAGGGTCGACCCCAACCTGCTCTTCGGGAGGAGGAACAATGCCAGTGACCGGGACATGCGGATGCGTCTTCTGAGATATCACTCGCAAGCGGTATCGCTCGGTATCGCGAAAGTTGATAATCGAAGTCTTGAAACCGACAATCGGATCTTTCTTGAGCTGCTCGACTAAATGACTGGGAAGATATGGAAGTGAAGTGGCTGCTGGCATGACGAGTAAAGATTCAGAAGAGGTACACTGATAACTCAAGGTGCGAGTTTTGCGAGTGAAGGAGGATGCGAAAGCGGGAAAGACGTTTTGAGACAATCAGCGCCTAAAATTTGATCCAGTAGGCCACCTTCCTTTGTGGGAGGACAATTCCCGAACAATAATACTTCCCAAAGAGGCAGTTATCGCTGGCAACTCCGCCTGAACAACTGACTCACTGACCAGTGACATCACGTTCTTCAGGGTTCCATAACTTCTCGTGTGAGACTGACGAGCCACGGTTTACTCAGCCACTGTTAAGTATATGTAATTCGTAGGAGGTTGGGTCTGAAGAGCGTAGCGTTAGACCGGCTGGTTACGAGCCTACAATTGTCCATGAATATTTATGCTTCAGTTACACTCACAGAATTATCAATACTGGCATGTAGACCAGTCCGTATCTAGATACGCATAAGCTTGCATCGTTCGAGGTTAAATATACTGACAGGCCGAGAAAGGCATGGTGGAAAACGCTCCGAGGAATGTCAATGTATGATTCGACTCGGAAAACTCTTTTGAGAGCTACGGAGCTACAAGTACTGATAAATGTGCGATCTCAACTTGAAGTTTGCCATGCGGCCGAGTCCTGCCAGTGCGTGAGCGCTCGAGCCATCAATGTCACGGCATTTCCCGTTGTACCCTGGCCAACGCGTCCATGAGCCCGCAGCCCTTACTTATCGGGTAAGCTTCCACTACCATAAGCTTTTCACCGAGTATTTTGACTCGAATTTCACTGAGCCAGATGGCCAAAGCTACACGGCATCATTCATCCCTGCGTCAAACGTTAATGTCAAGCACCATAATCCATGTAAAAATTGACGGAGCGCCGAGAATTGCACCCCGATGTGTATGCAACTACCAAACAATGTCGAACACAGTGCATCGTTGTTTCTGCGTGGCACAGTGCCGCTCTTGCCCCACGAAGGTTTTGAAACTCAACGGTATGGCTCTCTCGTCCCGGGACTCCTGCAAACGCGGACATAGGACCGTTTCATCATCACACCCCAGCAAAGTTCGCCGTACTGAAGTCCTCTCCGTGCTGCCTTCACGTTAAATGGTACGTCAATATCTCCCTCAGTGGCAAAAGCTTCGGCTCTTTAGTACGTTTTGATTGATCTGTCGATGTAACAGTACTCACGTTCAACTTAATGGTACGCTGTAGATCCCGCGTAATTTCGATTGAAGACACGCTTACAACACGATACATGCCTTCAGTACCCCCTGAGTGGGGCAACTGAAGGAAGAAGCAGAACCAGATGTCGTCGCCGTGATTCCGAGTGGCAACGTGCTACTGTTCTTGTACAGGGTCTTTAGCGCCAAGCATCGCTCTGCCAATGGTGAGAGCATCCAAGCTTGACGTGAGAGCCAAGGGAAATGGTGGGTATATCAGACAGTCAGCTTGGAAAAAGAAGTTGCGCATCTTGCGTTTTCCCGAGTTGTACCATGTATCGCCAGACCCCTATGAATGCGCCCAATGTCCAGGCCGTGGAAGAAGAGCTGATTATAGCGTGAGTCTAGTGTTCAAGCTCTTACTCGAGGACCAAATTAACGAGGATGGGGTTTCAGTGTCATGGGCCCTACAGGGACAGGAAAATCCTCCGTAAGTGACCTTGAGTTCAGCCAATTCGTCCTCCAAGTCATTCTAACACTTGGTTATCGCAGTTCATTAATGCAGCAAGCGGTTCGCACCTAGACGTTGGACACGAGTTGAAGTCCTGCACGTCATCTATTCAACGTTCAGACGTGTTCACTCTCGCTGGCCGACGTATCATCTTGATCGACACTCCCGGCTTTGACGATACCACTGTGTCAGACCTCGACATTTTAAAAAGCCTCAGTAGCTTCCTTTCTATAACGTAAGTCTTGGCTAAACACTCTACGCATTTCTGGGCTTTAATGACCTCGAGTGTAGCTACGAGCAAGGTTACAAGCTCAGTGGAGTCATCTACTTACACAGGATATCCGATGTCAAAGTCGGCGGGAAGTCGCGCAGGAACCTTAACATGTTCCGGAAATTGTGCGGCGAAGAGGCCCTGCGGAACGTCATCTTTGTCACCACGATGTGGGATCACGTCACAGACCCTACACTTGCTACCACGCGTGAGGCAGAGTTGGCCAGTCAGGAGGAGTTCTTCAAGCAGATGCTCGATAAAGGTGCCACAATGCATCGATACGATAACACCGTCGCATCTGCTCGGGCGATTGTCTCACAACTCGTTCGCAACACGCGAGACACTGTTGTGCTCCAAGTGCAGCAGGAACTTGTAGACCAGTCTATTAAAATCTCCGATACGGCCGCCGGTAAGGAGCTGTTGTTGGAGAGAGAACTACTGGTAAAGAAGCATGTCGCTGAGCTGCAGGATGTGGAGCGTGAAATACGCGACGCTGATGAGAAGAGGGCTAAATTGCACCACGACGAGAGCATTGAGGTGCGCCGAGAGTTACAATTCAAGATTCGACAACTGCGGCAGGAATGCAGACAGTTGGAAGACGAGCATGCAGCCCACATGGACGCATTGCGGGCAAAGATCCACGAAGCTACATCTGCTCTTGACGCAGAAAAGGTACGACATGAGGACGTCCAAGAGAAACTGCTTCGGTTGAAGAAAGACTGGGGGAAAAGGCGAGGCGCGGCGAATGAGTTACCCACGAGTGGTGCGCGGGTGAGGGACACCTTCATCACCCTGCTAAGAGTGGTAGATATCGCACTCAGTGTCTATCAATTTTTCAATTGAGGCGGTCATTTTCGTATTCCGCGTACTACACTTGCCTAATCGGATATCTGTAATGAATGCGATCATGGTTTCGGCACGATCAATATGGCTAGTGGCGCCGCCATACCGTGACAATACCTTGCAACACCCACCCACCATGGGCAGAAAAATGGCTGTGTACCAGCATCACCGTAGTTGGACTTTCATGCATCAAGTAGTACGAAACTTCTGAAGTTCCGCCCGGCAAGAGTTTCCTTACTAAGCTCGAACATTGATCGGGAACTCGAAGAGGAGACATACTACTATGACCACCATGAGGTGGACCACGACATTAACGTACCCGACAAACGCGTGGTCGTGTCTGTCACTACCACTAGTCAGCATCGAATTTAAGATTCCTTCCATAGTTCAATTACCTTCACCATCGACTGCACCCTCCCTCCCGGCCCTTACTATCGCTCAATTCTCCCGCTCCTACTATTGATGGCCACCACTAGCGTCCGTCCGCTGGATGTTGGGCCAGATATAGTTATTGCGTAAGCCTCACAACTATGTTATCTTAGAGTCACCAGAGTCATGCTTACAATGGGACTGGTCAGTGTTGTCGGAGCCAGTGGCTCTGGAAAGTCTACGGTAAGCAAGAGACGATGGCGTTACTGATTTATCACAACTAACGAAAACACTGCTAGTTCTCAAACTTAATCAGCGGGGATCACCTCGGTGTCAGCGATTCTCTGAAGTCGTGCACCAACAGGGTGCAACTATGTCAGCCCTTCATGCTTCCAGGCTATGCAAACCCCGTCATTCTTATCGACACCCCGGGGTTCGATGACACCACCCTCTCCGATACTGAGGTACTAACAATGATAGCTTCCTGGTTATCTAATTCGTAAGCCAAACTTCCATGAGCCGGGTTCCGTTACTCACCAGGAAATCCGTAGATATGAGCATGGCTTGAAGCTAAGCGGCATCATATACATGCACCGTATCACGGACCGTCGGGTAGGTGGGGTTACGAGGAAGAACTTTCGTAAGCTACGAGAGTTGTGCGGAGAGGAGACTCTAGACCATGTTGCAATCGTCACGACTATGTGGGACCAAGAGGTTTCAGACGAGAGAGCCATCGCTCGCGAGGAAGAACTGAAGACGGACAGCCTCTTCTTCAAAAATGCGATTGAGAAAGGCGCTCAGATGCTTCGTCACAACAATACTGTTGAGTCGGCTCGAGCTATTGTGTCGCATTTTATGAACAAATCCCCCGTCATCTTGCGTATCCAAACCGAGCTCGTCGACGAGAAGAAGGACATCACGCAGACGATAGCGGGAACAGAACTCCAAGCCGAGCTTTCCAACCTTATCCAGCAGCACAAGCGCGAGCTACAGTCCCTGAAAGAAGACCTTACGAAAGCACTCGAGAAGAAAGACATGCAGGCGAAGCAGGAAATTGAAGAGGAGCGAGCCCAGATGCAGAGTCAGCTGAAGAAAATCGAAGCTGACAAGGAACAGCTCTCGGCCCAGTATCGCGAGGAGAAAGCCAGAGCTGACGCGGAGATACGCAAGCTGAAGGCCGAGTTCGAGGCCGAGCGGCAAGGGCGCCTTGCTATAGAGAAGGATCTTGAGACCCTCAAGGTTAAGGAGACAGGTAGGAGAAAGGGGTTCGTCCGTCGACTGGGCCGCATTTTCCACTAGGAACATTCTAGCCTCGGTTTGCTCTATTATTCGTCTCTTGTTATATGTATGCTTATCTTGTGCATTTTATTCCCACGTATCTATGGTTTTTGCAGACTTTGGTCAAGATGTATGTACGCGGGCTATTTACTCACATCGCTAGACGATATTAATTTGATACTCGGATATTTTGTGGCTGGTCTGTTGTCGTTCTCTTGGCCTTTCGTAGCTAGTTGTGTCTACGTATTTAGTATTTGGGCCATATTGTCAGTACTACACTTACCTAATTAGATATCTATGTGGGATGCGTGTTTGAGTTGAAGATACAGCAGTGTGTTAGGAATCCGAGTTCGGTACGATCGATGGCCAGTAGCGCCAACGTCCACTTCTATGAAACGAATTCCCGCCTTCGACAGATAAATGACTGTGTACCACCAGTATGGTCTTGTTCAGATATGCGTCGTTCAAGTAGTACGAAACCTCAGGAGCTCCGTCCGGCAAGGTTCTTCTTTGTATTGAATTTGAGTACGAAACGTTGATCGGATGGAGTAAAGGTGCTGTGGCCACCACGAGGTTCAACACGACACTGCCATACCTTCCAAGCCACGATGTGCGGCTTCTGGAGTCCTGTGAAAGTCAGATACGGATTTAAGCGTCCCGTAATCAGTGACGACTCACAATTCGCCGCGCTCTTCTGCGCATCCCTGGCATTCGCCCATTCACCTCCCGGTGCTCCTCAATCCTGCTCGTCATGGCGACTAGTAGCTCTCATCCATTGAACATTGAGAATGATACTGTCGTAGCGTAAGACACTCTTGCCGACTTGAAGGTATCAACTTGTACTTACGCGACGTTATTCAGGGTTATGGGAGCCACGGGCTCTGGCAAATCCACAGTAAGCTGTATGTTGCAGCGATATGATCCTATGACTGAATGATCCCGTAGTTCATCAATTTGGTTAGCGGCGACCACCTCCTTGTCAACGATTCTCTCAGATCGTGCACAAACAAAGTGCAAGCCAGTCAGCCATTCACGATCCCTGGATACTCCAGCCCTGTCACGCTCATCGACACCCCGGGATTCGATGATACCGTGCTCTCCGATACGGATGTCTTGAAGATGATAGCTATGTGGCTGTCAACTTCGTAAGTGGCGTTGTCATTCTGAATCCGTAATATGCGATGACTCACAGAGGATTTTATATAGATATGAGCAAGGGCTGAAGCTCAGCGGTATCATCTACATGCACCGTATCACGGACCGCCGTGTTGGAGGGATCTCGAGGAAGAATTTTCGCATGTTACGTGACCTCTGTGGCGAGGATACGCTGAAGAACGTTGCGATCGTCACAACAATGTGGGATCAGGAGCCTTCGAAGGAGAAATGTGTCGCTCGAGAGCAAGAGTTGATGACGGACGAGCTTTTCTTCAAGCGTGTCATCGACAAGGGTGCCCAGATGCTGCGCCACGACAACTCCATCAATTCCGCTCGCAACATCGTGTCTCGCTTTATTGCGAAGCCTCCAGTAACCCTGCGAATCCAAACTGAGCTCGTAGATGAGAAGAAGGACATTGCACAGACTGCGGCGGGCAAGGACATCCAGGGCGAGCTGGCTAGCCTTATTGAGCAACACAAGCGCGAGCTGCAGTCTCTCCGAGAGGACTTGATGAAAGCAATCGAGAAGAGAGACTTGGAGACAAAGCAGGAGCTGGAAGAAGAGCGTGCCGACGTGCAGAGGGAGTTGAAGAGAATCGAGGCGGATAAGGAGCGACTTTCGCGAGAGTATCGTGAAGAGAAGGCCAGAGCTGATGCAGAGATACGCAGACTAAAGGCCGAGTTCGATGCCGAGCGGGAAGGGCGTCTCGCGAAGGAGAAAGATATCGAAGACTTCAAGAAGGGAGCGAAGGAGAAGGGTTGGCGGAGGAAATTTGCCAGCTGTTTCGGCCGCGTTTTCCACTAACATTCTTCATGATTGCATCGTTGAACTTCCCATTCACCCTGCGTAATCCATGCTGCTCGTTTATTTCCCGCGTTCCCTTAACACGTATTTACAGCTCCTGCAGGTCCTCGTCAGCGTATATATCGTCTCCAAATTCTTATGTCCACGACTCACTTATTCACGTCACGTAGTATTATTTATCTGGCACTCAGAGAGTCAGTATTTAGTCCGTATATAATCCACTAACGCTTAATAGCTGTATTTGTCTAACCTTTCGGTCTTCCGTAGTTACATTTGGTCTAATTTCGTGGCTGTCTTGTCTTGTATTTACCTAGCACGCTGGCCGCTCTTATTTGCCTTGTAGCTTTTCTAGTGTCTTCTTCTCCTATGTACGCGCCTGATCCTGTACGATGTTGCAAAGCTGTTGATACGCACAATAACTCATAATAATACACCTTTTATGCAATGATCGGAGAGCGTACACACCGTACATAGCTAGAAAGCAGCATTCACCAGTCCTCGAGAAATAAATTACGAAGAGTGCATTAGGGTAACCTTGTACGAACGAGAGGGGAAGGAGGCATCATGAGAACATCTGGTATAAGCGTCTCCCGTCATCTGGGCGCTCAGTCTCTGAGCGTCGCCTCTTCCGGCCCTGCAGCATGAACGACGGGGGAGGGTTGAAGTAGTCGTCTACAGTCGGCTTGTGGATTGTGATAGGGTTAGGGGGTTGGTACGGTGGGAGTGGAGGGAGGCCGGCAGCGGCAAGAGATGCCGTTGAGGGACGTGTTGGGCTTGCTGGGTTCGAGTGGACCAAGGCATCAATTGACATGGGCGCAGCGCTACTCGATTCTTTGTTTCCCATTATCCACGAAGCCTTCTTATACTGGGTTTTGGCAAAAAAAAGGTAAGAGTATTTCCGGGAAGACGAAGACAATGTACTTACTGTCTCTAACTCTGGCTTTCCTCGCCATCGAGCCACGGCTTCGCAGAAACGACATGCTGCACGTTCGACAGCCTCAGCTGGGTATTGCCATGCAAGGTCCTCCATATGTGTCGCGACATCTGGAGTCGATCGAGGCACGTCGTAAAACTACAACAAACGATAAGCAAGAAATCGACGAGAAACATCTGAATCAACATACTCTTGACATCCGTTGTGTCATTTCAACCTCGTACTCCGACTCGGCACCCTCCGGGCGTCGAGGAGGGCAGCCACCCTGAGCAGGGTTTACCTCACGCAGAGACGGGAAAAGGATCTTCACCGCGTCCTCAAGTTCAGGGAAGTCCTCAGGATCGAACTCCTCGAAGGGTTCATCGAGAGAGCTACGCTTCTCCCGTCGAGGACTGGCGTGTTGTTTCGGTGGCAATCCTAACCCAATCGACAGCAGTATCTCCACGGGTTCGATCCCCCGCCAGCCGCCTGTCATGTAGCCCTCGAGGACAGATCGTGTCAATAAGCCGGCCAGCAGGAAGTACCATGCCCTTGTCGGACGAAGAGCGTTCGCATGCAGATCTGCGGTAGTGAAACTGCGGTTAGGCAGCAGACGTGGAGTAAGGGTGGGGGATATAGTCGGACGCTGTTGCTGAGCTGAACTTCCCTCTCGTTCGCCGTCTACCGAAGCTCTGTCTTCGCGAGCTTCGCGTCCAAGCTCGATCGCCACTAGCGCACTCAATCGTAGGAACCGTACGATCAGCTCTGCTAACTTCGTATGAGCTGCAGGAGAATCTGTGAAGTCACTCCGTCCTGGTATCGAAGGTCGACGCAAGACTGTGCCCTGTAAAGGTGGCCTCGAAAGCCCGGAGCCAATTCCACTGCCTTCTTGCCATCCTGTTACACCGCCGCCCAATCCGAATACATTTCCACCACCAGAGTTGCCGGAGATATCACCTGGACTATTTGAAGCGGTAGACATCGATCTGGAATTGCCGCTCCGCTTCTTATCAGCTGATGTACGGACACTGGTCTTGGCCTCGACACAGATGTCGCATCCCATGAGCAGATGCCTGGGGCAGCGCAGAGCAGGTGGCGAGTTTTGAGAGTCAGGATCTGCTCCATTATTGTAGAGAGATATAATGTAGTCGTTGGGAATCGGCTTGCGACCCGTGGGAAGTAATGGAGTGAGGGAGATGGTAGTCAGCGGTACCAGGACTGGTGGGAGGGTAGGTGGAGGAAGAGGTGCATTGTGAGATCTTGTAGGGTGTCGTGAAGGAGGCGAAGGAGGACGACGTGCAAATATGTCGTTGATAACGGTGCCAAGAGCAAGTCGTAGGCGTACGCCGTTCGGGAGTGTATGTTCATGTGGTCTTGAACTGTTCGACTGACCCGAGTTCTGTGGATGTAGCTGAGGAGACGTTGGTGGTTCAAGGATATCGTCTGGAAGACTTGGATGTACGGGAGGTGGTTGGCGCAGCATACCAGCGATCACCTTCTCAACCCCTTCTGCCCGCTGCCGAAGGCTGCGCGCGAGCGACAGATCCTGGGAGTCTAGTCGTTCGTCTTCGTCTTCCTCATGAGTATGCCCCGGACCACCTTCGCGGGCAACAAGTGTCGTTACGCTTTCTCCCTCGCTGTACACATCCTCTTCCTCCTCGTAGTTCTCCGGGCGCTCACGATGCGCATAGTTTGGAGAGTGTGAACCTCCTGTCTTATCCGCCATTCCCAACTCTGCTCTCGCTTGTGCAAATCGAGTGCGAGCATGTACCCATAGTAGGTGGTCTATGATAAGTGTTCTCGTCGACTTCTCTCTCGGGGGTATTGAGTGCAGATGATGAGCATGCTTGTGTGCGGGTGCTTTAAAGGGTGTATAATTAGAGAAGTTGGGCGGTTGATTCGACCTGTTCGACAGCGGCGATGAGGGGGTTTGTCGAGGAAATGTGCTGCTTCCTGGCTCAGGTGCAATGTATGGATTTGCAGCCATCGCCATGGTCGTGGTGGGAGAAGAAGAAGTATAAAGATGGGAAACGTATACTGGGCGGTAAGCACTAAACAGTCACGAGCGCTCCGGTACGTTCCTACGAAATAAAGAGAACACCCAGATCATCCTCCGTACGCATACGTCGGTAGCAAATTATTCTGGAAGAAAAATCGACATGTAAACCCGGACGTTTTAATCGAAAAGCTATGTGGTCAGGCAGCTACTCGGATTGCGGAAGACTAGTACTTAAGTACTTTAGTGCCACCGCGGTACCGGCGCGTGATATAAGTATCGTGATATCTGTGAACATATAGTTTGACATGAGGATCCACTGTTCACGGAACAATCCAGACTCGAGTGAACCGGAACTACCAGGACAGAGCACAAAAATAATCGGTGTGCTAGACGAGGGCGTATGAGTAGTAAGTACGTATTCTAGTCGCATGATGTGATATGTCTAATAGGATATCGATATAAATAGTGTTCCTAGTGCTAATGCTCATACAGTACAATACAATACTGCTACTGCTGTCAAAATAGTCTACGGAAGCGTCGAGATAATGCTGAACACCTGTGCAAGCATATGCCAGTAGAGACTGTCCCAGGTACATAACGCAGTACACCACCTCGGTTCGTCCTCGATTCTGACATATCAATTTACATAATATTTATCGCAAATTTCGTTGTCGTATATTTGTACCGTGACCGGACTTTGTTTGAGACGGTTGCAACAGCGTCGACTTCGCCAACTCTCTTTTCGCTGCCGCTTTCGCCTCCTCCCACTTCCTCGTCAGCTGACCATCACTATCCCGTAGCCTACTTATTTGTTGCTCGTAGTCTCTCGCGGACTCCTGCAATTCTTCTCGGTCAACTGCGCTGTGTGCTCGCTGGAGATCCTTCTGTACCTCCGCCAGGTCTTTCTCAAACTTCTGGCGTACATAAGCAAGCTCACGGAGTAGCTCGGCGCCGACGTCAGTCTGCGCAATGGTCTTCTTGTTGTCGTATACCTCAGTTTGGAAGCGCAGGGTAAGGGGTACCTTCTTCGCCAAATACGATACGATCTTGAGAGCTGACTGCTTGTTATTCTCGTAGCGGAACATCTTCCCGCCTTTCTTCAGGATGGGCTTATAGAATAGTGTGTCCGTCTGAAGCTCCTTCTCGTGGGCCACGGCTAGCTTCTTGTCAACATCGCTCCACATAGTCGTGACTATGGCTACGTTCTTGAGGAAGCCGTCCCCGATCAACTTTCTAACGAGGTGGAAGTTCTTTCGCGATTTCCCACCGACGCGTACATCGGAAATGCGATGGGTAAGGATGGCTCCAGTCAGGTTCAAGCCGTTCTCGTAGCTTATGATGCGGCCGGTAAGTTCACTAGAAACGTTACTCGGACGAGCCACTCACAGTACGGACGTATAGGCTGCTATCTTCAACAGCACGTCAGCCTCAGGGACCACCGTGTCGTCAAATCCAGGAGTATCGACAAGTGTCACTGTTTGATTCCCAATAGGAATAGATTGGGCGATCTGTATGTCCTGCGTGCACGATTTCAGGCCCTCACCGACGGCGAAGCGAGATCCTGTGGCGGTGTTAATGAACTAGGCCATAATCAACCTGCGACCCCTAACACCAAGGAAGCTGATAGCTTACTGACGACTTTCCAGAACCTGTGGGACCAAGGACCCTGGTAGATCTCAGATACTGTGGAAAACTGAGTTTAGGACTCGGAATTGGACCTACAAGATGACTGTCTCTGTCTTGTCTTGCTTCTGCGATTTGATAACCACATGGCGGCCCCCAACAAGTATACGCCACCATTTCTTCAGCTTATCACACCGCAATTTTCGCGATGCCTTGGGCTGTGGCGTGTTCGTCGTACTGCGTTCTGAGGAGATGCTGTGTGCCATGGCGAAGAGTTCGTAGGTAAATTGGTGCACGACCACGTCAGCAAGAGAATATATCCTGCGGCGGGAAGAAGCGGCTAAGATGGGCATTCTCCTGACATAATATTCGCTCCGAATCTGAGGTATCAAACGCATGGTGTTTCAGTACGGAGCGTTCTATGAATCACCCTAGAAGACTTCCAGACATTCTTGTATGAAATACCGAACTCAGACATCTATGCTTGCAGGTATGTGGCAGGCAACCGCATTTTACACGTCTCCTTACATCGAATACAGATCGTACAACCATGAGGCCTTGTTTGGCTTTTATAAGCAGCTATGCGGAGCGCCGTTTGATCTGCAAGCAGGGTGCTTAACCAAGGTCGGTCTGTCGAAGGATATTTTCTCGGGTACGAAAACCTAGTGGTTTCTTGACCGGTATAAACTCGGATACTTTCTTGCGCACACAACACGTTGTAGAAACCTTAGCTGCAAACTGGCGTTCTCTCGATGGATGGAAGAGAGTAGGAGGCCCAAGGGGTAAAGCTGTCGATCACAGCTGCGGTAAACGCGACTGAAACGTGCCGGTTTGAACGTTTGCTTGGTGAAGTAATACGTTCAGTCAAGCATCGAAACCCTGACGATTATAGATCTAGGCGGCGGCTAGAACCCGGTAGTCTGGGTGGATTTTCTAGACGAAGACTTATCCATCTCCTTATCTGTAAGTTAGCACTTCAATAATCAACCCGTACGCTATGTACATTCAACTTGCCAGATTCGTGCTTCCTTGTTTTTTGGTATTGCATGTCTTGTCGCCATGGAAAGGCATACATATACAAATGCTTCGAACGACAAAATACTCCATCCATTCCTCACTCCAGCGCCGACCAATACTTTCAGATTTTATGTACAGAGATACATTTTCTGAAATCTAATTCCCACGAACGAAGTACGTGCGTTGTTTTATGCTCGCTAGTATAATTTCGACCCCCAGAGCTTACAAGAATTGGTTTGCCGTTTCCAGAAGCCACGGTCAGGCCGTCATTCAGCTTCTTGCAACGTTTTATGACCATGAATCATGCTTAGTTTAGGCCCATATCTGTCTAATAGCATGTTTCGTCTGGTAAGTATGTACAGCCTGTCCATTTGGACTGTTCCGATCTGTGTATATCCGTAGCTTGATGGAAACAACAAGGTACGCTCATGTACGATGCACGCTTTTGGTTCATTCTTATGACAGCTCTCCTCGCTTAGTACCATGTGCCACCAACACGGAGATGAAGCCTGGTCCCGGAAGAAAGGGCATGGGTAGCCTCATTTATGCGTAAGCGATAACAATGCCACCGCCATTAATCAACTACTCAGATACTCTGACCAATGAATTGCCTTCAGGCTAGATAGAAGTGCGACTGACTGCTATTTTGCAGCCGAAATTGAGTCAAAAGCGATCATTATCTCGTGTGTCACAAGTCTCCACGCTTCACGGACACACTGCCACATTATGTCCTGGGGGCTCTTATGCACGGCATGCTAGGCTAACACATCTACTTATTGAAGCAAGCGGGACTGGCTAGGTCTAACACCTTACAGGGCAAGTCCGTCTTAGTATGGGACTCACTTAAGACCGCCACGCAGGCTGCTCTCAGCCCGACACAGCATAAGGAGAGATGAAATCCTGGCATGCCACCTGCAGCGAGAAGGTTTGTGGCCGAGTGCAATGCTCCTCGGAGCGTGGCGGTTTGCACCCTGACATGAACGTCAATTTAGGATTCATCTCAAGACAGTGGTGATATACAAACTGCGGCTTGTTTGTGCCATCCATGCGTAAGAGCTTCGGTTCTACACAGGTTCTTCTTTTACCGAATCATCGAGGCGTAACTCCTCGCATAACGGCGGCTTACGAGTTACACAGTGGCAGAATACCAGTGGCCATGGGGTAGGGGCATCACTACGTTTTTTATCATCACGATATACTTATACTTCTACAGTAACTACTACTATTACTTACTGTTTATCCGCCGGTGCATCACTGGTCATGTGTGCTCCCTGCGCTGGATATATGTGAGGATTATGATACTCGCGCGGTAAGCGCTCTATTTGATAAGATAAGATGTAGGTAATCGGTATGGGAAGATCGTAGACTAATTAGGTAATTACTATACAGTTAATGATCGCTACCCTTACGGCGCGTAGCGGAGAAGGCAGCTCTCAACCTTATCTTCACATACTGTACCTACGTAGCTTCCGAATACAACTCGGTCATAGTTACGTCGGGTGCGCGTGAGGATAAAACCGTTACACTTTTTTAACTATCGAGATTTCGAAGCATAACTACCGCTTAACAAGCGAAACAAACCCCCCAAGAACTCTACCCAACATAACCAACAAACCCCTGCATCTACGACAACACCACCGACACCAAAAAGGGACAAAGAATGGCGGATGCCCAAAAGCGACCGCCGTCGCGCCCATCTTCGAGGAACACTGGAATACCCCAGCCGAAACCGCATGGTCAGGCTCACGCGTCGGCAGTCAGTCAGGCAACGACCGACGCCGACGAACAGGAAGTCACGAGGATCGTGGCAAAGGAGGCTACTCCCGAAGTAGTAGGAGTGGTGACGAGGTCGAAGAGCAGGTCGGGAATGAGAGAAAACGAAGGTGCGAACGCTGTAGCGTCTAAGCAACGTCGTACTAAGACGCCTGCGGCGAACGGTAATGCACCTGGAGCCAACCCAACTACCCAAGGAAGAGTAGAAGGGAAGGCCGTAGAAGTGAACGGCGTACTCAGTCCCGCTATAGAGGAACAGCAGAAGAATAAGTCGAAGTCAACTGCGGTGACAACGACTACTGCGACGACGCCTGCGCAGGACCACGGTAGCATCAGTAGCCGCGAACCAGTTAGGCCCAAGTCCTCGCAAGGGCGATCGAAGCCAACTCAGCAATTACAACCTATTAACGAGGACACGGAGGCGGAACGCTCACGTGTCGAAGCTGCTGAAAGGAAGGAGCTCGAGACTGAGAGGCGAGACGAACAACGCCGTCACGAGAGCAAGAAGAGGCACGTATTGCTTATAGAAAAGTCTGTAAAGGACAGCCTGAACAAGATGCTGAAGCTACAGGATGAACTGCACGAGTTCCGCGAAGTGCGACGCCGTGACGAAGAACGTATGGACATTTTCCAAGCGAAGACGGATGGTATCGTGGATGAACTGTACGAGGTAGCTCGGTCGATACGAGACGAGAAACGGGCTATGCTCGGCGACCAGGACGAGGATGTGGCCGACGAGGAGGACCAGCCCGAGCCCGAGCCTATGCAACGTGAGGCCAGCGACCTTGAAGAGATGTACGCCGACCCCGCTGAGTTCGTCGAGACCAACGACAACGCGGAAGAGGCAGCTGAGGCCCCAGTAGTCGAACAACAGCCGAAACCCGTCGAGAAGCCGACCGTTAGCGCGCTCGACAGTCATGAGAGACTAAGAAGAGCTGACTTGTCGGACAGCAGATTGGCGGTAAGGCATCAGGATGTGAGAAGGATGGATTATCGAGAACGTCGAGCGAACGGTTATACGAACGCTTACGCGCAGGGGAATCATCGAAGGGCCCGAATGCAACCGCCTGGCGGGCCCGGAGATGGGGACGATAGCAGCAGTAGTGACGACTCGTTTCTACCAGAGAACCTCCCCGGGTTACCACCTCTAAAAAAGCGTAAGAAAGGGAGGAGAGAGTCGTCGCCGCCGCCATCATTCAAACCGCGCGTTAACCCTAAGTACTACGTACCGTCCGCCGCTGTCGGCAATGTACATAGCGCAGCACGTTCAGCGTCAGCATTTGTAGGACAGGGTAATATACCCACTCTAGTAAATAATGCGGAACAGTATCTATTACAAGTACTGGACCCAATACTACATGTTGAACCCGACGAAATGCCCATGATCCATAGGAGCTTTAAGCCCACGCCTCCTAAGGCGTATGCCGGAGAGGACAATAATGAGTATTTCTACCAGTGGACTCAGAACACGACCAGATATTTCTGGCTGACCAGAATGGTTGGCCCGTCGCAAGACGAATTAAGAGTATACGCACTCGGTGAAGGCTTGACGGACATAGCTCTCGAGTGGTATAATACTGAGGTTACGAGTCCGAACCGAGAACGTCAGGACTGGACATTCGTCGACGTGATCCT
Source organism: Irpex sp. Y119-03 (assembly GCA_037042295.1). Taxonomy (NCBI): domain Eukaryota; kingdom Fungi; phylum Basidiomycota; class Agaricomycetes; order Polyporales; family Irpicaceae; genus Irpex; species Irpex sp. Y119-03. The sequence goes on along the minus strand of JAXQKB010000160.1, from coordinate 3,753 downwards.
AGGACTACACAATCGCTTTGTGCATCATGCCACCGTCCAAATGGCCACGGTGAAGTTCGAGACCGTGGAATACAAGCCACACAAGGGAGTGGCAGGTCTCTATTCGGAAATGTTAAGATATGCGAAACAGATGGTCGAATACCCGGGTGATTATACGTTCCGACGCAAATTCCTTAAGGAGTTGCCAGAGGAAATCTCCTTGTCTATCATGCGTAACGGAAAGATGACAGCCGAAAACTCGACGATCGAGCAACTATTACAAGAGGCACTAGCGATAGAAAGCGCGGAGAAAACCGCAAGGGTATTTCAGAAAATGAAGAATGGACGAACGGGAAGTCGCAGTAGCGAGTATACGAAAGGGAGCACGAGTGACGCAGCCCGAACGGGTCGAGGCGAAAATCGAGTAAGATTTGAGCGATCGCGAAACCGATCACGGTCGCGAGGTGAAACGAGGCAACACTCGTATAACCTAAGGTCATCGGTACGTCCGAACCCAGCTACAGGGGATCGACACAGCGGACAACCAAGTGATAACAAGATATCATCTGCAAGTGCTCGAGACAAATACAGCCAAACCCGCGGGCAAGGCTCCAGCAACGCTCGTGCAGCTACAGACAAAGGAAAGGTGGATATGTCTAAAGTACGTTGCTATAAATGTAGCAAGTTCGGTCACTATGCGAGTGCACATGACAAACCGGGGTTCCGCGCAATGGATATTCCTGACGTGGAATCAGGTGAGAATGAGATCGAGGATAACAGCGACAAGTTTGAAGACGCACTCGAGGGGGACCTGACAGATGATGTCCAAGGGGATAACCCAGATGGGAGCCAATACGACAGCATTGACGAATTGGATGATCAGTTCGAGGAGCTTGGATTTCGCGAAAGCGATGACGAAGAGCACAATCAATCGGGAAGCGAGTACTTCGCCCCGATGATACTCTTCCCTAGAGAAGGAGATATTGACTACTATGGGATAAACACGCACCCAGAGAGGATGCCTACATCCGCGACCCAAGCGGCTGTCTCCCGTAATATGACATTCGCCGACGACGTTATCACTAGAGTGAGATCCGCGAATGTGAACGAGTGGTTCGAACGCGTGGATAACGAAAGCCTACGTGAAAATGTCAGAAATAGCCTTCTAACCTATGAAGCACGAATCCTACAGCTTAGTGGTGACTTATACGCACTACGACTTGGGATCGATCGGGCATTGCAGGAAGGCGGCGCGATGAGGTTAGAAGATAGTATGCTAGACGGATTAGACATGACAAGGGCAGACGCGTTGTCACGATTCGACGAGAGATTCGATCTCGCCTACGGAGACGAACAGGACGAACAGCGAGTTGAGACGATACGGACGTTGCTACGCGACTTTATCGTCGAAACTGTGGACGCGAGAAATGAGTTACACCGACTATGGAGGACGGCGAGACAGCATTACGTACCTAATGAAGTAATGGATGCACTAGAGGACACCATCAACGGTGAACAAGAACGATCACAGGAGTGGAGCATAGGCATGGAACCCTTAGACGGGAACCAAGAAACAGCTGAAGGAGGCAGGTACAACTACCTGCGGGAACTACTGATGCGCATGCGGCAACACGATGAAGTAACGCACACGGACGATAACTCGAACAATTCTGACGAGAATATGCCGGATCTTGAGACAATCCCGACTAATAGTCCGCGAAGCGAGAGTCCTGACTACTTCGCAATGTTAGACGACAATGATAGCATCGACTATGAGACGGCGTTTGGAATGCGCCTGGAAGAAAAAGGCGAAAAGTTATTTGCGGTTGAAGAGATAAAGGGGCAGCGCGCGGCGATGCGAGTCACAGGCAAGGCCAAGCCAAGGCCAATTGTACCGTCTAAGTGCATCACTATAGAAGGAGTAGTGAATGGACTGCGCGCTGTCATCTTACTGGACACGGGATCGTCAATTAACGCAATGAGCCCCTCATTCGCGTTATTGTCAGATACGGAGGCATTCCCTTTGGAAAAGCCTATTGGCCTACAATTGGGCTGTGTGGGAAGCAGGTCAAAAATCAACTATGGAACGGAACAATCGCTTACCGTTGGGCGATCGTCGTTTAAGACGTATTTTGACATTGTGAACTTGGATCACTATGATATGGTATTGGGAATACCTTTTATGCGTCAGAATAACGTGGTGATAGACTTCACGCGCAATGCGATTCGTTTCGGTACCGACCCGGTACCTCCGCTAGAGGGGGAGGATGGGAAGGTAAAAAGCAAATTGGTAAACAAAGAAAACAAACCTGCCAAAGGTATCAAACCCAGAGGCAACACCTCAACCAACTGACTAGCAAAGTCGAGCGCAGGATCGCTCGACGAAAACAACGACGAGCCGGACTCGTTAGAAGTTAACCCGTCAGTAAAAGAAAAAGACATACCTCAACTTAATAACATCGACCACAAAACGGAAGATGATTTGGATAGACTGCGAAAGCATTGGTTGAAGGAATACGAGGACATTCTTTCCGGGGTACCGGAACGACTGCCTCCAATGAGGGAAATCAATCATATGATACCTCTGATAGACGAAGCGCACATATACAGATACCATACCCCACGCTGTCCCGATGCGTTAAAGCCGAAGCTGCTAGAAAAGATACAACGCTACGTTAGAGCAGGCTGGTGGACATTTCAGAACGTACCTCAAGCAGCTCCAATGCTATGCCTGCCGAAGCGAGACGGAGAACTGCGCACCGTATTCGACTGTAGGCAAAGGAATGACAACACCATTCATGATGTCTCCCCGTTCCCGGATCAAGAGCAGATTAGGATGGATGTTGCTAGAGCAAAGTATAGATCAAAAATCGATCTCTCCGATGCATATGAACAAGTTAGAATCGTACCGGAAGACGTATGGAAGACGGCCTTTGCGACTGTCTATGGCACCATGCTCAGCCAGGTAATGCAGCAGGGTGATTGTAACGCACCTTCGACATTTCAAAGGCTGATGACGCACATATTTCAACAACACATCGGACGGTTCGTACATGCGTACCTTGACGATATATTCGTATATTCGGACTCCATCGAGGATCACGAGAAGCATCTGCGGATCGTATTTGAAAGCCTTCGAAAAGCGGAGTTATATTTGAAGGCGTCGAAATGTGACCTATACTCTAAGCGGATGGACTGCCTTGGTCACCTAATAGACGACCATGGACTACACGCTAGCACGGATAAAATGGCAAAAATCAGGGAATGGCGGACACCGCGAGATTATAATGACGTACAACGATTCTTGGGCTTAGTGCAATACTTAGCTCATTTTATGCCAGACGTTTCCGCGTATACTGGCCCGTTGGCAGAGATAACTCGTAACGGACACGCCTTCCAATGGAAACCTATACACGCAAAGTGCTTTGAGATGATCAAACAGCTTGCGTGTAAGGTGCCCATATTGAAGCCTATCGACGCAAGAAAGAACGAACCGATATGGGTAATATGTGATGCTTCCATATACGGCGTTGGAGCGGTGTACGGCCAAGGACCGGATTGGCAAACCTGTCGGCCAGCGGGATTCATGTCTAAGAAGTTCACTATAGCTCAACACGCTTACCGCGTGTTTGAGCTAGAGACGTTGGCCATTCTGGAAGCCCTATTGAAATGGGAAGACAAGTTATTGGGATATCCCATTACGATTTCTGAGTGTAACGAAGATAATCGTCTTCAGTTCGGTCAGGATCTGCCAGGTTTTGTCAGTAACGCGAC
>JAXQKB010000159.1:0-53019 GCA_037042295.1 Irpex sp. Y119-03 | reverse complement strand
TAGCTATGGCTGCGATACGATGATATGGCTGCTAAAGTTAGATATTCTCAGATATCGAGATGTTTATTTTCGTGATGGTCGAAAGGATGGGTATGCTACCTGTGTAAAGTACTCTTGACGAGTGGAGACTGCAAGTACAGAGTGAAGCGAGTGAAAGCGGGGACGAGCGGGGCGGGGCGGCATGAACGGGACGTCGGAGAAACCGCGGGTGAAACAACATCACGTGATGAGTGGGCGAGCACAGACCGAGTAAAAAGCCCGATTTGGGAAATCGGAATCGTCGCCGTAACTGTAGAGGGGTTACGGAATCTTCCCCTGAAAGGTTCTTGACCAAATTGTATGGAACCATAACTGTTAGGTATGAGAGTCAGAGTTGACGGTGGTAGTAACTTGTGAAGCCAATTAGACGCCAAGCTCATCGAGAGTGAACGCACAGACTGGTCGCGGTGTTCGTTTTGTGCTATGGCGGATAGGGTTATTGGGAGCTGTGGCAACAAATAGCAGAACTTTACGGTCGTTGATTTTTTCCCTTGCAATTATCTGTGCGAGAAAGACCCTCATCTCGGTTAATGAGCATTAAGCAAATGAACTGGGCACGTGACTGTTCGTCGTAACGCGGTTCGACGCGTTTGGGCGCTGTCACGCCTGCGATTTGTTGAACCGTGACTGTGTCGACGAGCGACCTCTTCTCGTCATCGCCAAGAACAGCGACCATGAGCGACTCAGAAGGCGAAGTCTTCAACTTCGACGTATCTGGCTCCGAGTCGGACGACTACGCCCCCGCCCCCAAGAAGACAGCGAAAGCGGCCCCCAAGAAAGCCGCATCGAAGCCCGCGACCAAAGCTGCTCCCAAAGCAGCAGCGAAGACGACAGCCAAGACCACGAAGAAGAAGACTGTGGCGGACAAGGAGAACGATGCGAGTGACGTTGAGCCCTCTTCCGACGACGACGATGACGCGTTTGGCCCGAGCAAGCTTCCCCCTGCAAAGAAGAAGACCGCGTCCGAAACATACCAGAAGGCAAGTATGCTGTTGACACGCATATATGCTGGTTGTTTTGCATTTAAGCATATACTCACACCCTCTACAGCTCTCGCAACTTGAGCATATCCTGAAACGACCGGATTCGTACATTGGAAGCGTAGAGAAGATTACCCAACACATGTGGGTCTGGGACCAAGAGAACAAGCGTATGGTCAACAAGGAGATTACGTACGTACCGGGTTTCTTCAAGATTGTGGACGAAATTCTAGTCAATGCCGCTGACAACAAGGTATGCTGTCTATTCTCGTGTCTTAACTCACCCGAGCTCACGTTACGCGCAGATCAACGACCCTAACATGGACACTGTCAAAGTGACCATCAACCCAGAGGAGAACACCATATCTGTCTACAACAACGGTCGCGGTATCCCTATTGAGATGCACTCGCGCGAGAAGATCTACATCCCGGAGCTCATCTTCGGCCACCTCCTTTCCTCGAGTAACTACGACGACGACGAAAAGAAACTCACTGGTGGACGTAACGGTTACGGAGCGAAGCTCACAAACATCTACTCCACGGAGTTCACGGTCGACACTGCTGACAAGGGTACACAGCAGCGATACGTACAGACGTGGACGAACAACATGGGGAAGATGGGGAAGGCCAAGATCACGAAGAACGCGCGAGACGAGTATACCCGCGTGACGTTCAAGCCTGATTTGAAGCGGTTCGGCATGGACAGCATCGACGAGGACACGCTCGCGCTCTTGCAGAAGCGTGTGTACGATTTGGCCGGTACGACCAAGAACGTCAAGGTCTTCTTGAACGACGAGCGCATCAAGATCAAGGGGTTCAAGCAGTACGTCGAGCTGTACTTGAACTCTGCGGCGGAGAAGGCGGCGGAGGAGTCTGGTGGTGCTGCGCAGGCGAAGCCGACGATGATTTACGAGAGCATTGGCGACCGTTGGGAGATCGCTTTCGCAGTCTCGGATGGCCAGTTCCAGCACGTTGCTTTTGCGAATTCTATTGCGACGATTAAGGGCGGTACGCACGTTACTGCTATCGCGGACCAGGTCGCGAAGAATCTCTTGACGTCCATCCAGAAGAAGAACAGGGGCGCCCAAGTTAAGCCTGCGCATATCAAGAGCCACATGTGGATCTTCGTGAACGCACTCATTGAGAACCCGACGTTTGACAGTCAGACGAAGGAGACTCTTACGCTGCCGGCGAGCAAATTTGGCACGAAGCCTACGCTCTCGGAGGAGTTTATGAAGAAAGGTCGGTTTGTAGTCGCTAAATCTTGCATTATAAGATTGTACTGACCCCCTGATAGTTCAGAAATCCTCCATTATCGATGAGATTCTTAACTGGGCCAACCGCAAGGCCGACAAGGAGCTCAAGAAGACAGACGGCAAAGGCCGTAACAGGTACGGAACCTCGTCCTTGGCCTGATTTCTGTCTCATTGACCGTACTTTCCCAGGCTGAAAGGTCTTCCCAAGCTCTCCGACGCCAACAACGCAGGCACAAAGAAGGCCGCAGACTGTACACTTATCCTGACCGAAGGTGACTCCGCCAAGTCTCTCGCCGTCGCAGGTCTCAGCGTCATCGGCCGTGACAACTACGGCGTGTTCCCACTTCGTGGTAAACTCCTCAACGTGCGAGACGCGAAGCACGACCAGATAATGAAGAATGAGGAGATCCAGAATATCAAGAAGATTCTTGGGTTGCAGCATAATAAGGATTATAAGGACACGAAGGATTTGCGGTATGGCCAGATTATGATCATGACGGATCAGGTAGGTATTGCGTCACAAAGTGGGTAGGAGAGATCTGAGCTAACAAACCGTTGTAGGATCACGATGGATCCCATATCAAGGGCCTTATTATCAACTACTTGGATCATTTCTATCCGTCTTTGCTCAAAGTTCCGAAGTTCCTCGTGGAGTTTGTCACGCCCATCGTCAGGGTCAGTACAGTCTTCCCTCCTTCTTCTATCCAACGAGTAAACTCGCTATCATGTAGGTGACGAAAGGCAGAGAGAAAATCAACTTCTTCACTATCCCCGAGTACGAAACGTGGCTCGAGAATACTCCCGACGCTCATAAATGGAAGTCAAAGTACTACAAGGTATGGTATATTGCTGTATTGGAGGGGTAGGTGCTTATTTGTCTTGCAGGGTCTGGGTACGAGTAAGGATGAGGATGCGCGCGAGTATTTCAACGCCATGGGGAAGCATATGATCCCTTTCGGTACGATGAAGGACGGCGAACGTGAGTTGATCGAGCTGGCTTTCAGCAAGAAGAAGGCCGACGAGCGTAAGGAGTGGTTGCGCAAACTCGAGGTAAGCTTCCTTGCGAGTACAAACGTACTAGATTGCTGAGTTCTGAGGATTAGCCTGGCACATTCTTGAATCACAACACACGAGAGATCAGTGTGGAAGAGTTCATCAACAAGGAGTTGATCCTCTTCTCGTACGCGGACAACGTGCGGTCTATTCCGTCTGTTGCCGATGGTCTCAAACCCGGTCAACGTAAGGTGATCTGGGGTTGCTTCAAGCGCAAGCTCAAGAGCGAAATCAAGGCACGCTTTTTTACCTCGTAAACGTCTGTATCTACGTTTACAAACTCCCTCGCTTGTAGGTCGCCCAACTAGTCGGCTACATCTCCGAGAAGGCAGCATACCACCACGGCGAGCAAAGTTTGATGATGACCATCGTCAACTTGGCACAAGACTACATCGGCAGTAACAACATTAACTTGCTTATGCCAAACGGTCAATTCGGTACTCGTGACCAGGGCGGCAAAGACCATGCCTCTGCGAGGTATATCTTCACGGAGCCGTCGTTGATGGCCCGTACACTGTTCCATCCTGGTGACGATCCTCTCTTGAACTACTTGAAGGATGATACGTTGGATATTGAGCCTGAGTGGTATATGCCCGTCATCCCTATGATCCTCGTCAACGGTGCTGAGGGTATCGGTACTGGTATGTGTATCCTGTGGTCTTGAATCATGAGAGGAGCTAACAGTGCATGTAGGTTGGAGCACGAACATCCCTTGCTACAACCCTGTCGACATCGTCAACAATATTCGTCATCTCATGGCTAACGAGGAGCAGGAGACTATGCTTCCTTGGTGGCGTGGCTTCAGGGGCACGATCAAGAAGGTCGGTGACCATAAGTACGACGTTACTGGTATCATCAACAAGATAGACGATACGACGGTCGAGATTACGGAGCTGCCAATCCACAAGTGGACCCAGAACTACAAGGTCGAGCTTGAGGCCATGATCGGCGAGAAGGGCGATGGTCCTGTCAAGGTTTGTTTACTAGACCACTATTTCGTAAATGCGGTGTGCTGACTGTATTGTTGTAGGACTACAAGGAATACCATGACAACATGAATGTCCACTTCGTCGTGACTCTAGACGAGAAGAGCATGATCAAGGCGGAAGAACAGGGCTTCCACGAGTTCTTCAAGCTGACGAGCAAGATCAACACCAGCAACATGATGGCCTTCGACTTTGACGGCAAGATTAAGAAGTATAACTCGCCGGAGGAGATCATCGAGGACTTCTACCCCGTCAGATTGGCATGGTATCAGAAGCGCAAGGTAAGATTTTCTTTTCTTCACATCTACATGTTGGCTCATTTCGATTTTAGGACTGGCAAGCTGAACAGCTTCAACTTGAGCTCGAGAGACTGAACAACCAAGCACGATTCATTGCGATGATCGTCAGCAAGGAGCTGTCTGTTTCAGGTCGTAAGAAAGTCGACATCGTGGCTGAGCTGCGGAAGAGGGACTTCCGGCCCTTCCCCAAGATCGCGAAGGCGAAGTCAGCTGGTGAGACGGAGGAAGTCGTTGAGGAGGAAGAGGAAGACGAGGAAGAGAAGCTGGGCAAGGGTATCAACGACTATGACTACCTGCTCCAGATGGCCATCTCGAGCCTCACGAAGGAGAAGGTGCGGAAGACGTTTTGGGTCATGCCGAACCCCGCTCATTGATCTCCTACAGATTGAGAGACTTAAGAAGCAAGCGAATGACAAGGAAGCTGAGCTTCTTGCGTTGCTGGAGCTGACTCCGATCCAGATGTGGAACACTGATCTCGACAAGTTCCTCGAGGCCTGGGATGTAAGTGTCATTGCTGACTTGTTGCTACGTTGGTTCTGACTCTCCACTAGGCTTCTTACACCGATTGGGAGTCGAAAGCGATTGAGCCTGGTACAGTCGCCAAGAAGGGCAAACGCAAGCAGGCGACTCTCGCTGCAATGATGCGTAAGGCAGCAAAGAAAGCCGGGTCCGATGACGACGATGACGACTACGATTTCAAGCCCAAAGCAGGGTCGAAGACAAAGAAGCCAGAGTCTAAACCCGCGAAGAAGCCAACAGCTGTCGTACCGTCGGGCTCGAACGTCAAGATCAAGAAGGACGAGAGCGATAGCGACGATGATGCTTACTTGAAGCCTGCTCCTAAGAAAGCCGCTCCTGCCAAGAAGGCTCCCGCTAAGATCAAGTCCGATGATGAGTCTGATTTTGAGATGGTTAAGTCCAAACCTAAACCTGCGCCTGCGAAGAAGAAGCCAGTCATACCAGATAATAGTGACTCTGACATCGTAGTTGTTGAGTCTACCGCAACGAACGGCAAAGGGAAAGGGAAGGCCACTGCTGCAGCCAAACGCAAGAGGTATGTTCCAATCCCAACTCGTAACTCTGAGGTCGTGTGCTCATCCGTTTCAAGCCCGGACATCGACGATGGCTCAGACGACGACCTCGCCATCAAACCCGCCAAGAAGAAGAAAGCCGTCAAAGATGAATCTGACGACGAACCCGCGGTAAAGCCAGCCAAGAAAGCAACCAGCGGCAAGGCCCTCACCGACTTCTTCGACAAAGTACCAGCGGGGAAGCCTACGGCGCGAAAAGTGTCAGGGTCGAGCCAGACGTCCAAGGCTAAGGCTCCCGCGAAGAAGGCAGCTGCGAAGAAGGTCGTGCAGAGTGACGATGAGGACGACGATATCTCTATGGACGACGTCCCGCCGCCGCCGCCCAAGCGCACCGAAGCACCACGACGAGCAGCTCGGGCCGCGCCAAAGACGTACATCGATATCTCTGAGGATGACGATGGCGGGAAGTCTGGCTCCGAGTTTGAGGACTACGACTAGTTGACTCTTCCTTTTCGTTCTCATTTTCAAGTTTCGCGCATTGCTACATACCTCCCATAATGTTATTGTCGCCCGCTTTCTTGTGTTCAACCGAACCGTTCGTACTCCCTCCGACGATCTTCGTTCTCGCTGTGACATATGTATTCGCTATTCAGTACTGAAGATATACCATTTGTAACCTATTAAGCATCTGTTATTCGAATATGACCTGGCCACCCACGTTCCTCATTACGCATCTACTTGGTTCGAGCAGTGGATTAAGCGATATTATTATGGCAGCAGTGTGTGCAACTAAATGAGCAACCAACGGCTGATAGCGTAGTCTAAGCGTACTTGGGAGTTTCCTTGAACTCGACGTAGGGATCCGGCTTGGGCATTCGTCCAAACACGGGCTCCTCAATTTCTGCAGCAGAAATTGGTATTAGTCCAACTTTTTGTAGAAACAAAGAGAAAGAGGATGCTTACTGAGTGTGTGCTCGTAGATGTGCGACACCGTCGGGTCCCAAATTTCTCGCCACATATGCACACCCCCACCATTCGCGCCATTAAGACCGTACTTCTCTGAGAAGGCACGCAGGTCAAAGCCTAGGCGTTCAGCATCCGTCGGCACAGGGATTTTGATTTCCTCGGTAGGAGACTGTTGCGGCAGCAGGAGGACAACGTATCGGTGGTATGGCGTGCCACGCTGAGGATGAGGGGGGATGTATGGAGTGTGTGTGGTTGGGAGAACAATCTCGGAAGACGAGGAGCTGAGGCTGATGTTTGGCCTGTAAAAGGGAGTGAGTATGTAAACATCTTATGATAACGTTGTACTTACTGCATCCAATGCAAGTAATTTTGGAACGAAGCATTCTCCGGGTCAGGAACGTCTGAATGAAGTTTAGTATACGGGTATGGAACACTTGCACAGATTCACTGACCCAGGTCAACCATTACTAGCGTATACAGCCGAGGCTCCGGGTGGAAAACGGACACATAAACGTGCGGCGGTTCGCGTGTCTATAGTCATGTAAACTTGAGAGTCTGATAAGTAAGTAATTCCACACACCTGCTCTGGCAGCAAGTAAACACCTGGTTCAACCTTCTCAAGCTTACCCTTGGTACGTGACCGGCGGACAGGATCCTCAGGTGGTGCTTGGGGGAAGTTCAGACGAAGGTCTATCGACGGGTGCAAGGAGGGCAGTAAATCCGGAACAACGTTCATTTGGTGGATACGTTCCATCTGGACGGAACTGTGAGACAGAATGCGACGATGCAGAAATGCCATACATACCAATAAGTCCAGTGCACCGTCGTCGCGCCACCGCTGTTCCAGTAGGTGACGGTACACAGGTTTGGACAGGTCCGCTGGGTAGTATTAGTTAGTATACATCAGTATAAAGTAATGTGACATATACCTAGACCATTACGGGCCTTCCATCTCACAGAAGGGAGATTAATTTCGCTCTGCACCTCTAATATGCCAATCTTCTCCTTAACTCTCTCCGCCTTCTCTGGGGACAACTTTCCCGACCCAAGCTTCGCCTTCAGACCATCCAGTTCCTGCTTCAAGTTCACGGAATCTTGCTTGATATAGTTCACGGCCAAGTCGTACACAGGCAGGACACCACGGCCTAAAGGTCGCATGTACTGGCGAGGTCTCTCCAGAGTGATAGACGGACGGTGAGTCTTGAACCGACGCCTACGTCCCTGAGTTACTTCTCCTGCGGGCGAAGCTTCTGTGGTGGAGGAACTCCCAGCATTTTTCGTTGGAGGAACAGAGGTAGTGGTCTCTGCCTTTGCAGTCGCTGTCTGTGCTGGCGGCGGTGGTGGAGGGGGTGAGGACTTCGCAACTTCCAATGTTGCGTTCGTACGCGCCAGTAAAGGCGTGCATTTGCTGGCCTGCAGTCTACGAAGAGTCAACATAGCTCGCGAACCCCGGCAACGACGTTGAGCAGCAGTCGAGGAATAACCCGCCCACTGGCGGGGCGCGCCTGAATTTCTCGGAGGATCACGTGAAAGGCGCATCAGTAGTCTAGCGCCCCGCCGCCCTATTTAGATTTGTGCCAGTTTGTGGCGTTCCGCCATGATAACTTCACAGACTTCACTCCTCCTTGTTTGCAGCAGTGGCATGGGCATAAGTAAGACTTCGCTGTTATAGTTTGAACATCTCATGAGCTTATCTACAGCTAATTGCCTCTCTGACATAGATGACCAACTTGTGCTTGGCACAAAGCTGCCAGCTTCAGTCTGTCGATTTGAAGCAGGCCGGCCGACGTCTCGAAATGTAATGAGCCACAGATAGTTCGCTAGCTGCCTCGAGGCTATTAAACTTTACCTTGTGAGTGCTAAATTACTCATGAGAGATGTGTATTCGGCTCGAGCTTCAACCCAAATGCGAGCTGTAGGTTCTTAGCCTATGTCGCAATTTGGCGTTATAGCACGCATAACTGAGTAGATTGCCCTCCCGAGCTTCGTCTTCCCACCATAGGTCACTCCCGGCGTTCAGTAACTCCCTACAGAGCGTCATATGCCGTGTCTGGTGCTACATGCCGTAAAGTATGGTGTGCAATAGGTACGAATCTACTTTGTCTTATCGGTCCGCCACCATATCTAACCTGCCAACTGCGTAGCAACTCCAGATCGCTTTTGCCATCTACTGGTTCTATGGCACAATTCGCACTCACTCAATTGGATGCCACAATGCTCACGCACACTTAGCCTAATGTTCCTGAAAATCCAGTATATATACTCGCAAATGCGTGTACAGAGAGAAGCAAGGCACCCAGTCCTTTCTCTCCTCTTCCTACTCCGCAATGGCTCCTTCTGTCTCTGAACTTGTCGCTACCCCCGTCGAGAATGTCACTGCTTCCTTGAAGGCAGCAGTGCTGGACGAGAAGAAGAAAGTTGACGTACGTTGTTTCGCATGCATGTGCAGATCGACTCTGGCTAATTCATCCATCTCGATCCAAAGCAGGGTCCCCTCTACCCCAGATATCTGCCCCATTTCGACAACACCGAGAAGTTCCCTCCCACCCCTATCAGAGGTATGTGCATTGCTCGAATGTCGAGTAAACACAACGACCTAATTTATTTTCTCTCCGTTAGAATTCTCCGATCCTGGCCTACGTGCGGACCCCAAGAAGCCCAACCTGCTCAAGGATGGCGTCTCTGTCAAGAACATCTCTCCTTACCTCGGTGCTGTCGTAGAGGGTGTCCAAGTCTCCCAACTCTCCAAGGAGGGCTTGGACGAGCTTGCTCTCCTTGTTGCCGAGAAGAAGGTTGTCGCCTTCCGTAACCAGGACTTCAAGGACCTTTCTCCTGAACGTCAGATTGAGATCGCGCGGTACGTCGATACCAACCCAACTCGGTCAGAGCAGAGACTTATACAGTCTGACTATCTAGCCACTTCGGTCCCATTCAAGTTCACCCCACCTCTGGCAACATTGAGGGCTTCCCCGAGTTCCACGTCGGTAAGTCGATCCAATATCTGTTTCTATGTATCATGTCTGATAGTAGCTTTTAGTTTACCGCGACGCTGACCACCAACGCTTCCGCGAATACCGTGGCTTTGACAACCGCGCTATCAAGACGAGCTGGCATTCCGACGTCGTGAGTACCATTCTCCTCGCATAGAAGAAACAACGTCATTAACCTCCATTTATTGAACAGTCGTACGAGGCTCAGCCCCCTGGCACCACCTTCTTCTGGATCCTCGAGCAGCCCGCAAACGGCGGAGGCGACACCCTCTTCCTCTCCCAAGTCGAAGCCTACAAGCGTCTCTCCCCCGAGTTCCAAAAGCGCCTCGAAGGCCTCCGCGCTGTCCACTCAGCCGTCTACCAAGCCGAGTACTCTCGCAAGAATAACGGCCCCGTCCGTCGCGAGCCCGTCGAGTCCGAGCACCCCGTCGTCCGTGTCCACCCCGTCACTGGCGAGAAGGCACTATACGTCAACCCCGGCTTCACCCGCCGCATTGTCGGTTTCAAGGAGGAAGAGTCGGAGTACCTGCTTAAGTTCCTCTATGACCATATATCGAAGGGTGCTGACTACCACGTTCGTGCGACCTACGAGCCTGGTACTCTTGTTGTCTGGGACAACAGGTTGACCGTGCACTCCGCTACTGGTGATTACCCCACGGAGGAGAGGAGACACGCTGTCAGGTTGACTCCTCAGGCTGAGGTTCCTATCCCTGCTACTGCTTGAAGTGACTCAGTCATCCGGGAAGGTTATGTACAAAACGTTTACTGTATGGATATGTGTGTACTATTTTGTATGCTGAGTTGCAAATTCAATGTTGTATCATCGAGCTTCATAATATCGTCGTAGCGCATGAACTGTATCAACATCCAAGGTCTTCCTACTAGGAGTAAAACACGTCAAGCTTTACAGGAGGTAATGGGGAACTATCTGTGCCTGCTTTCCTCGTTAGCATGAAAGGCGAAGACCTGAGTCATATCCGACTCACCTGCATGACACACTCGCTCTCCATCCTTCTCCGTGTCTCCGATGGACTTGTGGCCCCACCACATCTTCATGCTCGGATTCCAGTCGTCGATAAGGTTCGCGAGCGTCTGAATGTGCCCGTATGCGGCAGGCTGAGGGCCTTTGGGCTTGTGAATGGCCAGGTATGTCATGCATGCACTAAAAAAAAGTAGCGCTATCGCCAAGTACCAGATCTAACGTGAGAAGCAGATGCGGTGTCAATCATCCTTAGCAGAAGATAGAGAAACCAACAGACCTGCACAGAGCGCATTACGATTGGTAGGGCAAGTATGCTGGTACATCGCACAGTACCGCTGTGTGATCCCAATGTACAGCCGTTTCCCAACAGAGATCCTTGAAGGGAGAGACAGAACCCGAAGATCCAGTCTTTGGGAGAATAGTAGACTGATATGAGGTAGATATAATACAGGAGATAGAGTAGTTTACTCACGAAGAATAGTCTTCCCAACCATCAGAACGATACTCGGCCAGAAAGAACTGAAGGATTTGAATACGTCCGGACATTCCGTGCCTTCTTTAGTTGTCGCTTTCCTCCAGACGTCCTCATCTCGGAGGACGTTCACGATCAGCTCGCAAGAATGCAAGGTCATCGTGAGAGACCCCTGTACGACCACCAGTATTACAAAACACACGAACCAGTTCAGCGCGGGTGTAAAGATGAGAGGAACCGTGACCGCATTCGAGCGAGAATTCGGAAAGAACGACCAAGATAACAAGCCGGGTGTGACATCTCTAAGACTGGTGCTGTTCCATATCCCCGCTATTATTCCTCCCCATACTCCGCAGGCGACGACAAGCACCCATAGCGCAACAACCGTGTGCCTAATTCCCGAACGTGCTCGCCACGATGATAGCTGAGAGGGCGATGGTTTCCTTGGCGGGACCAAGTTCGTGCCTTGTGGAAGAGCCATGTCTTCGGCATCTACGACGTTGTACATGCACATCCCTTCTACTCGCACGACTTTTCCGGCTGTGATGGCTGCGTACGTGTTGTTGAGAGGGGAAGGACTCCATGTCAAAATTGGCGTGCAGTGAAAGCCGTATAGTACAATGGAAGACTTGAGAAGGGTACAAACTCCCAGAACGATGAATGGGACGCCGAGGATGGCCACAATCTCCAGTTCGCCTGAGCTCTCGCGAGTCAGCGATACATCTAGGATAATAAGAGAGACCGACGCATAAGTAAGGATGAGAAGGAATGCCATTACGATGTTGGACGCGGTGCCGTTGGGGTGGAGAGCCGAAATATGTGGTGAACCGGGCGACGATAAGAGACGCAAGTTCGTGTGAAAGCGCATACTGGAAGATCGCTCTGACACATTCTGACTGCTGTCAGTTTCCTGAGAGTGAGTTGTGGCCAGAGTTGATCTTTGAGTGACTGAGTGCACGAAACCGATAGCTTCAGCCGCGAATGTATTGAGTTGTGTGAAGGCAAATCGAACCAGCTCTGTGACGACTTCAGGGTGCTTAGAGTCGCTAACAACAGAGATAATGCCGATGACCTCTGACACAGTAGGGGTTTAGTAAATTGTGCATGCATCGATAAAAAGGCCACTCTACCATCATCGAATGACTTGTGAGTGGTAATTACAATGCCAAATACGAGGCAAAATAGCCCAAATACGAAGGCATAAGTCAGGCCAACCAGAGCCAAGAGGCGAGATCGGCGATCGGACTGCTCCATCGCCTTGAAGGTTTCATTATCTGCGACGTTCGAGGAACTCCTGGGATGCTGCGATGCAGTTATGATCGTAGTCGAAGAATGTCGTTTCTCGTCGACAATGACAGATTCTTTAGTGGCCATGGCCTAAAACAAGTTGTAAGTCAGCGCACCATCGGGCTGTTAAAACAGCTGTACGCACAGGAAGAGAAGAGGAGGCCGAACTCGATACGAATTAGTCTGTGGTCGAGTGAAGGTTAGTCAGCTGCATTGTTTGCTGTAAACTTCGCACCCCACCTCCCTCCAATTAGTACTTGCACCGCCGATATTCACAAATTTAACCAATGGACCACGCACCTGGATGCATGGACAGCGTTCGAGAGAGACAAGGAGGAGAGTGGACACTACACCGTATCACCAATACTCTTAGGCTCGGTGGCGGACCTCCCCCGATTAATGCGACAAGCTTCGAACCACGCCAGATGTCACTTGAGGAGGTCCGGAACCGGCGAGCGTGTTTCATACACTGGAGGTTTCTATTCCACATCTTCTGCTTACTCCGACAGCCACCCGGATTTGGGCAAGGTCGACAAAGCAGCGGGGACCGTGGGATCCGAAGTCGGTCTGCCAGCACGGTAGTCCTCCGGGCGCAAGCCGTAAAACTTAAAATCATGTTGATCAATGACAAGAGTGGTTCCGAGAGTTCTTTTCGAATGTATAAGGAAAACCTCCTATAGATCAGTAGATCCATGGTATATGGCGATTCCATAGAGGATGGTCTATGAGTACAACGCATTGGACTTTACTGGAGGTAATGGAGAGTCATCAGTGCCTAAAACCACCTGTAAGTGAGAGGCTCGGAGGTACGCAAGACACCATTGCAACTCACCAGCATGATAGACATACTCGCCGTCCTTCTCAAAAACTTCTACTTCCTTATGTCCCCACCACATTTTCATGCTTGGGTTCCAATCGTCGATAAGGTTCGCGAGAGTTTGAATGTGACCGTAAGCGGCTGGCTGAGGACCTCTGGGTTTTCGCGTAGCCAAGAATGTCATGCATGCACTGAAGAGGATGAGGGCAATTGTTAGGTACCAGATCTAGCGGCACAGCGTATTGTTTAGTGGAAATAGGAAAAGGGAAATACTCATTGAAATGAACGCACTTGAACAGACCGCATGATGATCGGTAGTGCGAGTATACTAGCACACCGCGAACCAGCTTTGTGGGAACCCAGCGTGCAGCCTTCTCCGATCAAACTACCCTGCAAAGATAGGCAGAAGCCAAACATCCAATCTTTGCGTGGACAGTTGATGTCGTTAGCTGGGCCGTCGCTTTGCTAACAAGATAAGATGCTCACGCAAGATGGTCTTCCCAACCAATAGCAAAATACTCGGCCACAAGGAAATAAAAGACTTGAGTACTTCCGCAGCCTCAGTTCCTGTTTTAGTGGTCGCCTTCCTCCAAATATCTTCGTCCCGCAGAACGTTGACGATCAGCTCGCAGCAGTGTAATGCCATCGTGAGAGAGCCTTGGACGAGGATGAGTATAAAGAAGCATACAAACCAATTTAACGCAGGGGTAAAGACGAGTGGGACCGTGACCCCATTCGAACGAGGGTTGGGGAAGAATGACCAGGATTGAAGGCCAGGAGTAGTCTCTTTGAGGCTGGTATTGGCCCATACCGCCACAATAATGGCCCCCCATGCCCCACAAGCTGTTACGAGTGTCCAGAGTGCGATGATAGTCCGGCGAACACCAGAGCGTGCTTGCCAGGAAGATGGCTGTATAGTCGATGGCCTCCTGGGCGGTGGCATTGTGCCTGGTGCGGGCGCCGCCTCTTCGGCTCTTAGGGAGTCCACGACGCTGTACATGCACAATCCTTCGATTCGAGCAACCTTTCCTGCCGTGATGGCTGCATACGTGTTATTGAGCGGAGAGGCACTCCATGTCAAGACTTCGGTTTGGTAAAAGCCAATCGTAACGATGCAGCACTTGAGAAGGATACATACCCCGAGCACGACCAGCGGGGCACCGATGATGGCCACAACTACTATCTCGCCCTCGCTCTGGCGTATCATAGTCACATCAAGGACACTGAGAGAGACAGAGGCGTATGAGAGGATAAGAAGGAGGCCCATGAAGAAATTACACGCCGTGCCATTGGGGTGAAATGATGGGACGCGAGGAGCTGAGAATAACCGCAGATTTGTGTGGAACTGCAGAGCAGATCGTTGCCCTCCTAGGTCATGGTTCTTCCTAGCTGCCGTATAAAAGCTTTGGATTGGCGTTGTAGCTGTGACTGTTGATCGTTGCGTAACCGCATGCACGTATCCCAAGGATTCGGTTGCAAAGGTGTTGAGTTGTGTGAAGGCCAAACGGACCAGCTCCGTGACAATCTCGGGGTGCTTGTAATTGCTCACAATAGGGAGTATTCCAATGACCTCTGTAGTGATGTATAAATTAGTACAGAACCACGTTCAAGTTCAAAAAGAGATGAGGCGGTACCGTCATCGTATGACTTGTGAGTAGCGGCGACTATGCCACACACTAGACAGAGCAATCCAAAGACGGCGGCAAAAATCAACCCTATCAAAGCCATCCGGCGAGGCTGGCGACCGGATCCCTCATCTACTAATTGAGAAGCCCTGCCACCAGCTTTACTTATAGATGGAGGAGGATATAGCGAATCTGTGGACGTGGTGGTGTTTGCCGTATCTGGTTCCAGTAACCAATCGTCTACGTCGACAACGTCTTTTACGGTCATGTCCTGAGACGATAGTGAGTTGATAACAACGATCCGAGTCAAATATCTGCACTCACCGCTGGTGATAGTGTCGTGATTGAGCTGTATTGGTCAATTTAGTGCTCGTAGCCCTATCAGGGTTCAATGTAAGGTGGGTGAGATCCAAGTAGCAGCGTGTCTATTTTGTTCAATCTGTCAATAGATATTCTAGTATGAGTATCTGTCTATTCTACTTGGCCTTCTGAGGAGACAGAGACTACGCACCTCAGTGACGGAGATAACGTTTGTGGGATGATGACTGCTCGCTGGCAAGGTTTGAAGGGCCGTGGCTCACACGTTGCCTCGTACACAGCTCTAGTACCGATACATCATAGCTTTGGCTGCTGACGGATAGCTTTATATAATTTAGATAGCGTGCCAACAACCGCGGTGGGGTAAGCACTGCCATCAACAACATCAGCTACAGGTTACGTTAGTATTCTATCTTACGGCGAAGTACGCTGGTACGTACGGTTTAATATAAGCGTAGCATTTGCGTTCTTCATTCTTCACCTTGAGCTCGAGTGTCGTCGCTCATGTACATCGAGGGTGAAACCTATGAGAAGATGATATAGTTCAGGTGGAACATGCGTTTTAATTTTAGCGCCCTGAATGGACTTTAGTTAACTGCCCCAATCGTGGGGCCAACGGCCGCCGAGTTCTGCGGGCATTCATATTGCACAGGCCCACAGAGGTTTACTTTCGAAGTCTTACAATAGTTCCTAACATACATAATACCCTGTGAGCTGCACGTAATTAGGACCTTAGGTGTTACTTAACACCCTCTTTCGTCTTATCTCTCAGGCTCTCCTCTCTCATTCCTCTTTCACTCCTCTCTCTTTCCACTATCCTCTCTGCCGGTAGTTGTAGTTATAGTTATAGAGCGTAATACAAATACATAGAAGAGAGCGTGATACAATCTCTATCACTCTCGTCTCTGTATTTGTATCACTTCTCTTGTCTCTCTGAGCATATTTGTACCGTACCCTCCACAATTCATTTCACTCCTCTTTATCAACGACATCGAGGTCAGTCTCTATTTGCCATAGCGCACTGGCATACTATGCTTTGCGATTTGATACATAGTTAAATGGTCGAATGACGTTCCAAGCTCTAACAGTCGACTACTAACTGAGCCATACTGATAGTAGTAAGCGCAAGGAGAAAGTTCAACGAAGCACCCACTTGGAAAGCACAATGAACGTGACGCCGCCTAGTCCTTAGACTTCTAACCCCTTCACAATCATCCGCATACGACAGCCTCTAACAGTCTGTCATGCCTGAGATGACAATGTCGGGCTTCGACATGTGCCACGAGCCGCCCATTGACAAAGCCGAACCTTGTTTTCTGGGCGGCGAACACTTGCAAGCTCTCGTAGGCTAACGGTTCGCAGCGACAGAGCGGGCTCTTCGTTCCTTCTACCGTTCTTCCAAGATACTTGTATACCGCATATGTCAGACGGCCGAAACATGTGTAGTCAGCCGGGAAACTGGGCGGTACGGACCGCGGCGAATTCGGAAACTGCGAGACTTCGCGCTATTGATAAACTTTCGGAAGACGGATGAGACGTGTAAGCTTGATGCAAGCCAATAGTCACGAGTGTGACCCGAGGGGTGAGTGGGAGCGAGCTGTGTGAACGGTGGGTAGATGGCAAGAGGCATACTGATCTGACCGTGTGAGTGCGTGCCTAGGAGCACGTCGTTGTATGGGGATGGTGCGGATCCAGACGTCAACGGTGTCGGGTTGCAAGGTGTCAGGTTGCATTGCCCGCAGCTAGAGAGGCGACAGTTATAATTGGATCGAGCCAGCAGTTACCCAAAAGTAAGACTTGGAAATGAACAGATGTATGATCCGCTGTTGCTTCGGAGTGACGACTGTACCTGAAGAACCAATGGGCTGGAGTAGTTTCATCGTATCAGTTTTTGCGTGAATGGACGGTCTGTTGAGGCCATTGAATCCTTTGCGTGTGATCAGCGCGATACAACTGGAAAATCCGAGACATTCGGATCTGAATTATCCTCAATGTTTAGTGTGACTTGTACCTTTGCGATCCTATGCTTGTTAGTTCTTTAAACTTTAATCGCCCCCGCAAACCAAAATACAGATCAAGTGCGTAGTTTGTGAGGATGATCCGCCGGAGTTGTCAAGGTGTGTAGCTTGTATTATCGCTAGCGGGCGAACTGGAAGCGTGCAAAGCTCATCCTGAGTCTGATAAACAGAATACTTAGCGTCGTATCGCAGATATATATGAGTGTATTTATACAGACGTGGTTGAGCGAGACGACCAACCCAATCAGCAACCATATTCCCGGGATATTGGATGGGGCCCGATTTTTGCATACGTCGGCCGAGTTCTGAGGATGTCATAACGAATAGATAGACGTCATACCGTGTCCATAAGTGGCGCACCAGCTGTGTAGAATCTAGACATGCGATGTTGTCGAGGCTGGCATGGCTACACAGGTTGGATGCTCGGGAATCAGGCATGTACAGATGCCCATAGTCGTGGTCACTTCCTCGAGGCTTCGATGAACATGTTGCTGTCTTGTCACGTCCGGGGTCGTTAATACCCGACCACGGAGATGGCCAAAGCGACTGAGGTTTCCGTGTCAAATCCACGGCTTTTGTTTGCCAATGAAGGAGCATTGAGCTGGAGGGTCGAGACCCCAGAGCTTACGTTTTGAGGTACTAGTATATAGAGGTGAGTAAAGTGCGAAGTATAACTGACATAACATCGCAGTCATAGCAGAAAACTCACTGCCTTGTTTGGGCAAACATACTCCAAAGAACAAGACATCCCCCCATTGCTGCCTTCTTGACTTCTCAAATCTGGATACCCCAAACAAGAGCCACCCCCAGACAGCGGGGTACACCGTTGGCCGAACACTGCACAAAGGGCCACGCAACCTTCAGGGCGAGCCTCCCCTAAGCGATACGCAGAATCCTAGATCGACCGCAAGAAGCGGAGAAAACATCAAAAGGCGATGCCCACCATTGAGTTGCATGGACTTCGAATTCGGAGAGCCTGGAGAAGCGCACGACGGACAGCGTCCAGTGGCACAATTTGGCGCGGCAATGGATGCTGGATACCCACCCGTCCCGATTCTACAGTGTACAACTGAACAAACGATGTGGGGAGAAGAAGACAGTGATCATGAGCGGGAAGCTAAATGTTGATCTGTATGGAATGTCATCCCTACGGTCCCACACGGCATAATTTCTGGCGTACCGAGCTGGAGACGTTTGGGTCGATAGGCGTGAGCGTACTGATTGGCTCCTAACACCTTGTGTTAGTCCTGTTGGCGAGCGCAGGATCGTCAGGTGAACGTTTTGATCGATGCTCGTGGGAGCTCTGTGTGGCCAGGAAGAAAGAATCGGAAGATTAGCTGTGTAACGTGTGGCGCGCACGGCTTGGTGTGTCTGGATTCGCTGAGCGAGACGTAATCATGAGATTCGCTGAGCGAGACGTAATCATGAGTATTCGTGTACTGTACGCCGTAGAATGCAGAAAGGCCCGGGGCGCTATACGTAGATACGTATCGTAGCGAACAGGCATCTGTGACAGTTCTAGCAGCGTTTGCCTCGATCTCAGCCAATCTCAGCCTGTCTGCGCCACAAAGCAGTCTAAAACTGATAGCCGCTGAAGGGATGAAGCTTGAAGGTTCGAACCTTCGTAAATGGATTCTGATTGACTGCACGCACAATCGTTGTCCATACATAGACGCAATTGTTGCATTCTTGCTAGACATACCGAGACCTAGATCTAGAATAGAAACACGCATTTATGTAAAGCAGGCCTAGAAAAAGGTCAATACTGGATGCCTACCCGTAAGGATTTTTAGGATTTAGGGCCCTCTAAACACCTTCGGAGAATGAACTTTGTGATGGGACTGTCCTAGCGGGGTTTGAGGTTTATTGCCCGAAGTGCATGCCGCTGGGCCGTCTGATTACATAATCAGACCATCTAGATAAATCCACCCGCATCAGCGCATCACTAATGCCGTTGCGTGCCGTCGTACTTATCGCTGTCTAAACCCCTCCCTAAAGCTAGAATCTGTGTCGGTCAAGCTTGGCCTCCTCAGATTCTAACGTTTAGAGACGTGTTCAGGCATCAGCGCTTACACACCTCTCCTTCGGCGGTGAACTTATGTGCACATTGGTAGGCGTGGTGGCCTCTTCGTGGCAACAGAAAGAGTTTCGGTGCAAAGTATCTTGATAAATAAAGCTGTCAGGCAAGTTCGACGCCTCCTACCACTAGCTTTATGTGATGGCTGACTCCAGATGGCTGGACACGATCTCGCGCACGCTCTCAGGACTCGGAGTGAGACATGTCACGGCGATAACGATGCCGCACCAAGATATTTGTTGAACGGGGTAAGTATGCTTCTATGTGATGTTGTGGGGTATGTGGCCACCATACGACACCAATCGAGGTTACGCAAGCCACGGTCGGGCCTGGCTAGCAAGTTCAATCGGCCATCCACTGCTAGCTCGCAGAATATTAACAACACAACTTGGGCAATAACCCGGTGTTATAAAGGTGTGGCAAGAGTCCACATACACAAGTAAGCCATTTATTTGGTGCTCCTTGCGCGATAGGGAGGCCTTCTAGGCGGTACAACCCCACTCTCCCGCTTATTCCTGCGGTCCTGTCAATGCGGCCAGTGTGCTTCTCAGAGTGGCAGAAGCCTCCGAGTCGAAGGACCTGTTGTTTCTCAGTGACCTCGCGCTGATATACGATAGTATTAATGAATTTATTACAGGTGATACTGTACTTCTACCTAGTACTTACTTTTTCATACAGAATCGAGGATGGCACGCCTGGTGAGGCTCAAACGACTCCGGTTTCGAGTTGTCTCACATTGACTCACAGACTCCCATTTTGATAGCCATTGCCAGCATTCTCAAAGTTCCTACTCGTCTGATCACTTGGCGCATGAATTTGATACCTCATTTATACACAGCCTTTCGCTCCGATGTGTTTTGTGCGAATGCTTGCCTTGCCAACTCCAGCCGCTTGGCACGACTACACTACGCCGTTTATACAGTCCCCGAAATATTGAACTCATGACGACGTTACCTTCACCTATTGTACATGTGTGTGCTTTAAGCTCATAGCTACGAATAATTCTACGATGAGTTACTTAGTACTACTTATACGCTGGATACAGTACTAGTACTGTACTCGAAGAACTAGAAGCGCATTGATAGTAAGCGCTTCTTGAGTTCTTCGTGCCGCTAAGCAATCAATTCGGCATCCGTTGTTTGTGCCAATCGGAAATGGGCGTTAGAATTGATCCAGGCGGAGATATAAATTTAGAGGTCTCTAAATCCTCAAAGCCTTACGGGTAGGCATCCACTGCTTCCGGTGCATGCTCGCAACTTCCGGGTACTCACCTAGTAGGCAATAGTCTGCGCGGCGGTCGAAAGATAAGAAAAGTCGAGGAGTACGCAAGAACGCTGTTGGCGATGGACCTACGAGCGATCCACAATCAGGGCCGCTGACGGTCATTAGGACTCACTGCGTAGAAATCCCAGATCAGACGAGAAATAGATGTGCATGCGAGGGTTCGTCCCTCGGTGCCACCGAGAGAGATAAAGTCCAGTGTGCCTTTTGAGCCTCATCATGGTACAGACCTTCAGCGTGTGGAACTGAGCTTCGAGGAATAGCGGTGCACATTTCTCCGAGCAACACCTCCCGATCGGAGGAGGATTGTCCGCAAGGAACTGCGCTGGCCGAAGTGTTGGTGGCCGCGAACCGCACGCTGCCCCTATCTATATAAAGGGTCGTTGTCAGTGGAGATATACACGACTCGGGAGCCTTTCCTCCGAGTTCATATTCAACGTACCACGTTGCTACTTCAGTGGTGGAAGAATAAACTTGAAACACCTCAACGACGCGGGTCAGTAAATCTTGGGGAAATCGTGCGCTCACATTGCAGATGATCAGACGGTTGCAGCTGGCTTGGATACATTTATTTTGGTGAAGGCTGCGAAGGAGCAGCCGTCACGATTCTGGCATGACTGTCCACGTACATCTGCCAATCCTTGAGCCCGATGGCAGCATGGCTGGCAGTGGACAATTCAGCTCGCTTAGTGTAGAAATACGAAGAATAATGCGTTAAATTAGATTATGTATCACTTACGACGTCGTAACACTTTTCTGAAGTCGTTATTTATATTTTGTGAGGGTCTTGGGACTCTTGGCCGCTGCGGGTGGGAGTCAGTCGGCTCTCGCGGCGGGAACCGACGAAACGGCTAGAAGGAGTGACATGTCACATCAGTGATCAAAGTGACGTCCGCAAAAGGCAAGTCGGCGGCATGAACAGGGCGTGACTTTATATCGGGCTTACTCAGCAGGGCGATTTCAGTTTCCTCGCCTCGCCCTCCGCTCTCTCCCCTCATCATCGTCCTTCACCTCCCCGTCGTCGTCCAACACAGCGAGCGCGGGTCTTACAAAGCAATCTCAGTCCTCACCCGCCGCTCTCACTCAGGCGCTGCCTGCTATTTTCGACCAATCAAGCCACACTTCTGGCAAGTTCCCTCGGCCGGCTGTGCCATCGTATACGACGCCCCCGGCAAACTAGAATCACAACCAAGTATCCTACTTTCTGCTCGTAGTCCACCGCAATGGAGTCCTTCCTCAACGTCGACAACTTCTGGGACCTGCCCCAGCATCCTGCAACCTTCTCCGCACTCCCAGAGGATGATTTCCTCGCACTGCTCCAGAAGCAGTTTCCTGCTAGCAACAATATCTTTGACATATCTCCTCCTGATGGAGTAGACCCCCTGAATATCAACCCACTCGGTATTCCTAACCCCACGCCGCCCTCCACTGACAGCAGCCCCAGTCCTCCCAGTAATCCTCAGGAGCCGGCGACGTCGAGGCCACAGTCAGGGGTCTTCAGCATCGACGGTGTCAGTCCCTCCACCACCAACGATGATCCTTCGTTGAAGCGGAAGGCGAGCGACGACAGTATGAGCGACGACCAGACGCAGAGGGATGCACCTTGTGAGTTTCCTCCCAGCCTCTGTTTCCATGCACGGGCCGGCGCTGGGCACCGGTGCTAATGTCACCTTCTCTGTCCAGCATCAGATCCGGCTAATAAAAGGCCAGCTTCTGGCCCGCATCGTCGTAAATCGAGTGGTCATCCGCATCAGGTATGTCTGGCACCGAAACATAACTATCAGCCTGTTTTAAAATGCTATCTTCTCGCCCCTGTAGGATGAGACACGTCTTCTCAAGCGCAAGGAGCAAAACAGGGCTGCCCAGCGAGCGTTCCGTGAGCGTAAGGAGAAGCATGTGAAGGACGTAAGTGCCTCTCGTTGTCGCCATGCTCTCCTTAGGCTCACTATGAATCTCGTTTGATAAACTAGTTGGAAGACAAGGTTGCTGCTCTTGAGGCCAAGAACCAGCAGGCAGTTTCTGAAAACGATAACCTTCGTGATCTCTTGACACGGCTGCAATCGGAAAACATGGCGTTGAAGCAGGCTCAATTCACTTTCAACGTACCCAAGCCCAACAACGCACCGAGTCCTTCTACTGTATTCCATTCGCCTCAGTCGCACATCTTCTCGAGTCCGGGGGCAAGTACTAGCACTTCGGCCTCGTCGCCAGCAGGACAGATAATCCAACCGCAATTCGATGTCAACTTTGCTTCGCTCATTCCTTTCGATCCTGCATCTCTCAACATGATGGACGAACCAACAGCGACGGACAGTGCTATGAACATGGATTACGGATTCGGTCAATCGAACGGTGTCAGCCCGTATAAGACTATCGCTAGCAACCCGATGTTCATGTCTTTCGCGGAACCTACACCGTACGACTTGTCGCCTCCACCCCTTCATCCTCTGCTACAAGCACCATCACCTGCCGACTCAACATCAAGTGGAATGCAATCATTCTCTGCGTGGACCACAGCTCATGCCGCTCCCAGTCCGGGTAGAACTGCCCTTGAGAGCTTATTTGGCGGCTTCCAGGGATCGCAACCGTCTGTTGACTTCCAGGCGCTCCTGGAAAGTCCGCCAAGCGCCGTCAGCCCGGTCGCACATGCAGGAGTGCGGTCTAACCCCTCATCGCCTCCATCGTCAAATGCCGCGCCAGAGGCTACGCACCCGCTGCTCACGCCCGGTCATGACAAATGCCCGAAGACGAAGGAGGAGGTTTCACGGATGATTGAACGACAAGGGCAGTCGGTCTTCGTTGAGAGTCCGCCAGCTACGACACCTCCGCAATCCACTCCATCGTATCAGCCGACCAGTGAACCCGTCGGTGACTCATGTACAAGGCTCACTGCTGACAGCCTCATGGCTAGTGTGGACAAGACATCGTCGCAATCGGAGGAGACGGTCGTCGGTCCTAACGGCGGTTTCGTCAAGAAGATGTCAGACGGCACAGGCTCAATAGTGATGTGCAAGGGCTCCAGTTTCCCCAAGACGGAGAAGAGTGAAAGGAACATCGAAGTCCTCACTGCGTGGCGGACGATCACTTCAAACCCGCAATTTAAGGTATGTGCTTCTCCCGAAAGAGCTTTAATTTCCTGAACTGAAGACTGACGTCGTGCCTTGCGTAGAACGTCGATATCAACGATCTTTGCTCAGAATTCACCAAAAAGGCCAGGTGTGATGGTACAAAGGTCGTACTCGAACCCGAAAGCGTGTCATGTATCATCGAGAGGCTCGGTAAGGGCCAGTGATTGTGCGCTGGTGTATACCCTCATCGTCGCCCCACTCGAGTGGGCATGCCGCCCCTCGAGTAGTCCGGAGAAGAAGAGTAGCTTCGGACGAGTGGGAGGGATGTTACAGCCTACGCGCATTCACACTCTTTGATACACACGATCTTTCAGGTCGAGGACGGAATCCTCGGCTACACATACCATGGGACGTTCGCGCCTCTCTCGCATACATGTGCTGCGGTGCTGGTGCCCTGCCTCCTGGCACCCCGCACGCTTCGCATATCGCATACATATCTATATTCTGGGTATACATCCTGTTTCTCCGAGCGGGATGGGTTCGCTTCTTTCCTTCAAGTCTCATTCTTTGGCCTGCCAGTGAACATCATCGTAATATCATATTGTCGCTAGTTCTCCAGAAACACTTCATCCCCGTCGTCCAAAGCATCCATCGTTGCTCGTCGTTACTTTTCTTCGAACTACCACTTACTTAAACTGTATTTTTGTCGTATTGTCGTTCTGTGTCTACACCGTCCATGTATCTGATGAATCTATCTTGCAATGCCACTGCTCTCATAAACCTCACTCAAGGTCCAATTTGGGACTGTATATGCCAGTAGAACGTTGTGCTACAGGACGACGTCATGCCAGTGAGTATCGTAGATTCCTCTGCGTATCTCTGTCACCGCACAGCATGATACCGGCAACTTCACACGTCCGCTGGTTATGCCAAAGCTTTGAATCTGTGCACCGTGGAAGGGTAGCCTCTTATCACAGATGCTATGCCTATACTAGCAAGTTATGCAAGTATGCAGGGACGGCGACAGATCGTTGAAGGCCGTGAGTGGTGTCCTTCGAGTTAGATCTGGCAAACTTACACAATCGCAGATGTATCTGATATGAGAGCGTGTCGTAAGCCGTCCACCACCGGCCTCAGGTGACTTTACGCATGGTGGCATCGGGATACTGGTTGAAACTTCCATGTGAGTATCCAACGCAAAGGGCGCAGAGAGAACCAGAAGCTTTGCATATACAGTCACCATAAGCTCGCGCTGCAGAACTGAATGAAAGTGCAACGCTGCCATTGCTACCAACACCGGAGTCGTCCAGCCCGGTCGTTTCACGGCCAAAAAGTTGATAGAATTTGCGACGACCGCCGCCCTCCTCCGCCCGATCTTGTTGGTTTAGGTGTAGTGCTGAATACTGACACTGACACGTTGACCAGGCACCAATGTGCGCGCGATACCGTACTCGCAGTGGAGATTTCCGAGGTATTTGAAGGGATGGGTGGTCGTGAACAGGGATGGCATACATGAGGCGAGCGATCGGCGATGCGTTATGTAGGACATTTGAGCATAAGTGAATAAGTCCATCATTCGCTACATTGCAACATAGCGCGGAGATCAGCATCGTAGTGTTCTTCCACAATTTGTAGTGTCTATTAGATCTTACTCAGCGGCATCGACCTGCCTTAGCACTTCTAAGATCGCCTTCCTCACGCCCTGAGCATCGAATTTCGGTGGTTTACCGTCTTCTGAAGGCAGACTATCGACTTCAACGCATTTCACGCCCAGAGCCTGTGTATCCACATGATTTTGTTGGTCAGCAACGTTATGAAGTCGAAGAATGTGGGGTGGGACGTACAGTGACGTGCTCAATGTCAACAGGAACCATCGTACCCTTCAAATACAGCAGATGTGTAACGAATGCGGAGGCAGGGTACAGCGTAGAAACGTCGCCTAGACCAGCGTAATGGCGTTGGTAGGATATGTTGAGTGTACGTACAATTGTCCTGTATGTGAGGCTCTATTAGGCACACCAACCTCAGTGCCAGTAGAGATAGGAAGACAAACATGATGTAATCTGCGGCGGTATATCCATCCGTTTCTCTGTCATTCTGGGAGTTCACTGTAGCGATGTACGTGCATCAGTCGGATGTGGTTGAAGTTATGAAGAGGAGCAGGCGACTGACGAAGGAGTATCTTGGCCCGAAGTGACTTCGATCGCGCAATGGCATTTGCAACACCACGGAGAGCCAAGCACGGGACGATACTGAGATGAAACATGGCTGCGATTGAGAGTCACGCTTCTCAATGGAGTGGTAATGTAGCGCATACCTGGTCCAGAGGGAGCCGCATGAGTACACAAGAACATCTTTCATGCCTAGATGCGCAATGTAGTCCGGATTCGGTGACGGGTGTATCTCGCTTCCATACGCATTGATATAGTAAAGTCCTGTACGTCCGGAAATATTAGTTATGGTATTATGCACCAGTAGTATGTCGCTGAATGGGTGACTCACGAGCGATTCTTGATCCAAGTGGGTCGTACTCATCCTTCTTCGTTGCCTCAAATAGCACGTTCTGCGGCTTGCTGATTGTTCCATCAAGGTCATCTCCGTCCTCGGAGGTCAAGATATCAACCTCGTCGCTATCCTCTTCATTATCAAAGGTGATACTGGGGCCCGTATGGCGACGTATTGGATGCGAAATCTCGCATTGACCAACGAGACGCGAGCCGTCTTCCTTCAGATATGCATCAATAGGTGCTTATGTGAGAGCTAAAGCGGAAATTTGACTGACTAGTTCAGCAGCAATTGTCACTGTGTGGTTCGTCACTATGACAGGAAGTATACTAGCCTGAAATGCCTGTGATGAGCCTAGCAGCACATCGGGAAGTGGGATTGACTTACTTGGCTGTTCGTGATGGAAGAAAAGAGGAAGATCGCCGATGGAAGAGAACGGAAGAACTCCTGGGCAGCAGAAATGAAATAATTCCCAATACTGACTCGTATAAATCAGTGGGCGCACGGATGTGCAGATAGATCGATGGATGCGTTACCTGCCATTCAGGAAGGAAAAGTTCTTGTGCGCACGCCTCAAAACCTCGTTCTCAAAATACACGAGGAATCCTAAGACTAGCGTAAGGTAAACTCAATCATAGCCAGAAAAACGAGGTTACCTCTGATAGTCTCTTTCCTGTCATTTGGAATGCCAGACCATAATACACTTCGTCCCTCAACGATATCTCGCCACTCGTCCCGTGCTTCTCGCTCGGATGCACTTGCGGGAAGTCTGTAGGCCAGCAGGTTACGAATAGAGTCAAGAGGCGATGAAGGTGGTGATGACGGTATAAGACGGATAAGTCGTGAACGGATATCACCTACATATATAAATGGCGGTGAGCATGCAATTGCTTGAGCGCGCAAATGATGCGTCGACTGCCTGCATAGTTCCTGAGGCCTAGCTTCAGGAATTACGCAGTCACTCAAGCCGCACATGATGCTTGTGGACTGGATATAGCCTGTTGCTTCAATGATAATTACTTACCAACAGATGGACCACCAATTACACGGATAATTTCACTGGACGAGCCTCCATCATCCGATACAGGTAGCACGTACGTGGCATTACCAAACGCGGAGCATATTGAGTTGCATCCTGTACCACCAGATACGACTAGAAATGAAGGCCCTTGGTCGCTGAATTCACCATTGATACCTGCGAGGGAGGCATGACTGTTTGACTCAGATGTGCGAAACTGAGCGTCATTCTTGGACTTGTCAGCGACTTGGGTGGGCTGTGTGGGTAAATCAAAAACTGAGGATCCCGGGCTATCCAGAGGGTTTTCTTTCGGGTTGGGATCCAAGAAGGCCATTCGAGTTCGTGTTGGAATAAAAGGTCAAGCTTCAAGCTTCAAGAATGAGAGTAAGTGAGAATTCCAGCTTTCGGGGAAATCGCGGACCTTTATAAAGGTTAACCTTAGGCGCCAGATCTACGATACAGTGGTTTCACAGCTTGGTCGTTGACCTCCACGACTGCAAACGTGTCTTCAAGTATTGAAGCGTGGCACTAGTGCGTATACGTGGTCAGATGAACAGCCAATAACTAAAACTTCTGTACATACGTCAGAAATATGGCAGAAGTGGAATCTTTTCCGGCTTTGACTGGATTCTACCGTTTCCTCTTCCTGTATCTCGAGCCAGGTGAGCTCAATTGCCATCCAGAAATCACGCAACTCAACGACATATCTTTGCACAGCTCTTACTGCACTTCCGTGCCTTTTAATTTGGACATTACCGGGCGCGGCGTGGTTTCATCATGGCCTCATTCCAGATGACAGACCGTCGCCAAGCTCGACAGTCATCCCAGACGCACGCACACACATGACTGTTCTACAACTGGGGAACTGTACGTTTACATTGCGCTTACATGATCGGACTTGCTCACACCGGGGATTGGTATGGTAGGTTACCTTCTACTCGGGATGTTGTCTAGTTTGGTCTTCCGGGCGGTACGTGACGCTCTGCCAGGCAATGCCGTCGCACAGGAGCGCATTATCGGGGCGAGTCTCTTCGCTATGGGTGTTGCAGACGTAAGTCGCTCCTTCGTACCCTGTGTATAGCATTTCATTTAGGATCTTCTACCGCAGCTTACGCAGTAAGTGCTCCCAAGCCAAGCTCACACACTGTGGAGCCGTGTATCTGATTCACACGCATAGCATAATCGCAACTCTGGTAGGTCTCCCACCTGATCTACGCTACGCAGTTGCCCAGTGGAATGCGACAACTCACGGGAACGTGACATTCGTGGTATTCCTTATGGTCTCAAGGTAAGTGCTCTACACATGTCTAGACTAGTTGATGTATCGTATTGATGTCGTGTTTCAACGTCTCACAGGACAGCCTGGTTTCTTGGCATTGGGAGGAAAAGCTATTACTTCGGGCAACCGAAATCAACCGCTGGTAAGAAGGATTGAGCGAAGTTCGCGCTTGAAGGTAAGCACGGGGATGGGGTATTGTGACCTCGGTATATATGATACGAGCAGGTCCAACATGCTCTCACAATGCTCTTGTGACATACCTACTACATCTATAGTAATATTTATCATGCCGAGAACGTTACAAATGTGGCTGTCGCGTTGAAAAGTATAGTGACCATCAAAGATGCACCGGGCGCCTATGAACATATCCCTTTCTCAGCAACCGCCACTGTAAAGGCTGCTACGGTCGAGTAACTGACCTCCTGGGTCTCTCTTCGTTCTTTCCAGGTCTCTTAATTACCCTTTCGCTCGGTCGTTGCTCGACTTCAAGCCCGCAGGTCGGCCTGTCCTTACACTTTCGCGCTCTCTTGGCAGTAGCGCTACGCTCGCAACCCACACAGCTTTCTGCGCTCTCGGCTGTCTTGGGTTGCTAAATACCTACTGGATTCCCCGGAAGACCCTCTTGCATCTTACCGTCATCGATGTCTGTCCTAGCGAGGACGTGGTTTTGGCTGTTTTGTCTCGTAGCTGGGCTCGATCTGGTTCTCGGTGAGTACATTGATCTGGCTTCTGGCACGGCTATCTTTGGTGGCATCATGCAGCGGGAGAATCTTAGGGGCAGGCTGCGCAATTAGCGGCTGTGGATGGGGAGGGAGAATAGGGATATACGGACAGGCTATGGTGACATGGACTCTGATCGCAGTGGCCGCACCTACAACAAGTGGACGTTCTGCAGCGGTCGGGTATGTCGGGTTGGCATGCCCATGCACCCTAGAATCTCTCTAACACATTCTCTGCCGGCCTATCGTCACTGGGTCGGCTCGAAGTTGCAGAAGTCCTCCTTCTCTCACAGGTCTCCCGCGCGATGAACCTTGTACTAATCTAGTCTTCCCCGCAGCTTCAAGCGCGCCCCCGCGACCGTTGAAACGGATTGCACACCCAAACACCCTTTCTCTCGAGATCCTTCCTCGAAGACCGTCCGCCTCAGGCTCATTCGGCAAGCGATCGTACCCCATTAACTCGTCTGTCCTACAGCACACAGACACCTTCCGCCTGAGACTCTCTGCATTCGGCCACACCTTCAACCTCCACCTACGACCCAACGAACACCTCATCCACCCGGCCGCTCGTATAAACCACTACAAGCTCGGACCGAATGGCCAGAGCGTGCTCAGCCACAGCGAACCCATCGTGCCAGGCTCAGTGAAGGCGTACTGGGGAGAAGTCGTGCCTGCCCAGTTCTCGGCGGACCGTTTGCGCGAGGATGCTGCCGGTGCGTATCGTCGGCCGTCAGGGAAGTCTGAGCTGGGGTGGGCACGGATCGTCGTTCACCACCAGGGCGACGTTGCGAAGGGCGTGCCGCCGAGCTTTGAGGGCGCGTTCTCGGCCAACGGAATCGTCCACCATGTCATGACCAAGGATAATTACTTCCGGCACAAACATGCGCTGGACCCGTATGTGGTGGTGGAGGATGACCCCGAGTCTTCGTTGGTTATCTTTAGGGATTCAGACTTGATGTCGGAGGACGAGTACCACGATGCGGTGAAGAACTTGGACGGCGCGGTTGTACCACCACGGGGCGCGAAGACTTGTGCGCACGACAACTTGGCGTATAACACGGATCCGAAGCTGAACCCTGTGCTGAGGAAACCGCCGCCCATAACTCCATGGTACGATCCTCTCGGACTGCTAGCACCGCCGTTCGCCCGTGGCAACTCAAGTTTGAGTAAGAGGGACGACGTCATGGGCGGTGGGTCAGGTTCGAAGTATGTCCGTTCACCAACATTGAGAATGGAAGCTGTTAAACACCATTTTGTGTAGCTTCCAGAGTAACATCGGCCAGTCGACAGGGTGCCCCACTACGCAGAAGATCGTGTACATGGGTGTCGCTGCAGATTGTGTTTACACTAGCTCCTATGGATCGACACAGAACGCAACTCAGCAAATCATCACCAACTTTAACACTGCGAGTGCGTTGTACAAGTCGACTTTCAATGTCTCGCTTGGTATCATTGAGTTGGAAGTCCATGATCCTGAGTGCGTTCTGTTTGCCTATGATTCCTCGCTGTAACATTAACTTGTGCACAGGTGCCCAACAACCGCCGACCCGGCGACGCCGTGGAACATCGGTTGCCAAGATAACGTCACCTTGAACGACCGTCTATCGATGTTCTCAGACTGGCGAGGAAAGAAGGGTAACGATAATGCTGGACTTTGGCACCTGATGAGTGGCTGCCCGACAGGTACTGAAGTCGGAATTGCTTGGCTGGGAACACTGTAGGTATAATAGATTACGGTAAATGGCTACTACTGACACAGGGATAGATGCACGCAAACATCATCTGGCTCAGCGCCCAACATCGTCTCCGGAACCGCTGTGTCAACTTCTGGACGAGTCGAGTGGCAAGTCGTTGCTCATGAGATTGGTCATAACTTTGGTGCCATCGTGAGTTGATCATTTAGCTACGGACGATCTGACTGTTTCTAACAAGCTTTTTTTCTAGCATGATGTAAGAAACTGCTAATCTTCAGGAGACGCAGGGGTACTGATGACGTGTTACAGTGTACTGACGGCTGCCCTGGAGGGCCTACGTGTTGTCCACTCACAGCGTCTACGTGCAACGCCAACTCTCAGTTTATCATGAGCCCCGTTGCGGAGTCTAGCGAACAAAAGTTCTCGCAATGTACTCTCGGTAACATCTGTAAGTCAATACATGTACGTTGCACTGTTCCGTTGGTGATACTAACGCTCCTCTCAGGCTCTCTCATGCAATCCGGCGCATCAGGAGCAACTAATACAACCTGCCTAATCGAC
Source organism: Irpex sp. Y119-03 (assembly GCA_037042295.1). NCBI lineage: Eukaryota > Fungi > Basidiomycota > Agaricomycetes > Polyporales > Irpicaceae > Irpex > Irpex sp. Y119-03. The sequence goes on along the minus strand of JAXQKB010000159.1, from coordinate 21,698 downwards.
GCCGCAAGCGCAAAAGACCTCATCTCTCTCGGCATGTGCGGCAACGGTATCGTCGAGGCCGGCGAAGAATGCGATCCCGGCAAAGGCGTGAACTCGGCGTGTTGCGACTCGACGACGTGCAAGCTCAAGTCTGGGGCCGTGTGTGACCCGGATAGTAGTGCGTGTTGCACGCAGCAGTGTTCGTTCGCTCCGGCAACGCAGGTGTGTAGGCCTGCGAAGGACGCTAGCTGTGATATGGCGGAGATGTGTACGGGTAACTCATCTGCGTGTCCGGCGGATATTACTGCGCCGAATGGTATGTGCGCCTTTTGAGTGTTGTGTGGGTTTGTATCTCATGTGGTCTCGCCATCTAGGCAAGAGTTGTGGAGGAGACGGCCTTGCATGTGCTAGTGGTGTTTGCACGTCCTTGGACAGTAAGTCGGGGTTATCACCTGGCATGGTTGTGACGCTCATGCAGTTCTGCTCCAGAGCAATGCCAGACCGTCGGCGCCTCGATGAGTTTGCAGAAAGCCTGCCCTAGCAGGAATGACAAGAGTTGTCAGGTTTCATGTCAGGATCCAACTACATCCAATCAATGTGTTGTCCTTCAATCGCCTCTGGTCGACGGTTCTCCTTGTGGTTCGTCTGTGTTTTATAATCAGAGCGAATACACTCGCTGACTGCAACCTGTTGTTAGGGTATGGCGGTATGTGTAACAAGGGACAGTGTCAGTCTGGAAGCCTCCTGGATACGGCCAAGGTGAGTACTACGGGATTTTGTTAATTGACATTCACTCATCGTTCTGGCAGGCGTGGTACACACAAAACCTTCAGATATCAATCCCAGTAACAATCGCCGCGGCCTTTGTTATATTCATTATTGCATATCTCATATTCTCTGGCAAGTATCTCTCGCTACGTCTTCTCACTTCGAGTGCTTATACTCCGATTACGGATAGCTATCAGAAGTTGCTGCATGGGCTCCGAGCGTCGGAACTTCCCGTCCAAGGCTGCGGGTCGCCAAAGATTGCAAAGTTGGCCCAATCTCCCTCCAGGCGCCACCATGGTGCAGGTACAGCCAGGTGGCCCTCCGCCATACATGTATGGTCCCAAGTACGTGCGGCTCATCAAATCTTTATCCGGCTCAAATGCTGACTGTTGATCAGCGTGCCGGCTCACGGTAGAATGGGGTCAAACGGCTCGTGGAACGGGAATGTACCTCCTTCATCTAACCATAGGCCGACGAGGAGCACTGGTAGCGCCTCGTCACAACCGTTCAGACCGTAATCACCCAATAGCAATGGCAGTTTTGACTGGACTCATCGTATCTATCAAGCGTTCAACACTCATCGTTAATTTCACTTCTCCTTGGAACTCGGATACTGCGGCTGCTTTGATTCAGAATTCTTATTCGTACGCGTGTAAGCTATATGTAGGTACAGGGCAAAAGGTATTGGTTTTACAACTGCTTTGATCTTCGCCGCTGCCATTTGCTGTGTTGGGTATGTGGGATTTCCGATCATACACAGGTCAATGCCAGTGGTCGGGCGTCAGATACTTGTTCACAGCCAACCGCCTTCTTGGAGAAGTACGCGGACGTCTGGAGTATCTGGTTTGATGTCGCCGTTGAGAGGTGCAAAGTATTTTCGCTTGTGCTGACCGTACATCACAGGAAACGAGAGTCCTTCAGACTGGAGAACAAAGGAGCTGAGTATTCTATTCTTTGACAATAAAAAGCCTTGACACTTACCCCGCGTGCGTGTATTGACTGCGTTCTCTTTCCCGAAATGACACCCGGTATCCATTCCTCGTCGATCCTCACCCAAACAGACTGGCCGTCCTGTACGGCACAAGATTCAGACGTCGGATGACTGAGCAGCGAGAGAACATTCAGCACTTACAGCGAAGAAATAGGACAACGACTCGTCGAGGTCATCTACCGCCACCTCAAGACTGTTCTCAGGACTACCATGCGAAATAAGCGTGTTCGGCAGGTCTGAAGTGCTCGAATCAGAGTTGGATGAGCCTGACGATGCACCCGGGCTGCTATTCCGCTGAGATGTAGATGGCGTGTGGCGTTTGGTTCGCTGCTTGCGGATCGTTATTAGTCATTGTCTGTTATACACGTTAAGATCCTGCACGTACTCTCGAGCTTGAAGGCATTTTCGAATAGTAGTACTACGACTTTGTATCAGACGCGGGGCCCGGGTATGTTTTGGTAAGTGGGTTCGAAAGCGAGCGAGATGCTGTAAGGATAGGGATACAAGGACTCGCTACCACCCCTCCCTTTATATATACGTACGTTCCCGAGACGTAATTGACTAAGTGAACCATAGCAGTCTCCATATGATCGTAACCAGTGGTCTGGTCATTGTTCGACCTTTGTTCGCGGCCAGTCTTTCATCGCCTCGGCCATGCGTCAAGCAGGCCTGAACACCTAATTATGTGCAGCTCACAGGGTGCTATGTATATCAGGAACTATTGTCAGACTTCGAAAGCAGGCCTCTGTGGGCCTGTTCAATACGAAAGGCCGCAGAGCTTGCAATTGGAAGTCCAACCTGTTCATGGGCGCTAGAACTATGTTCTAACAGCGGCACCGCCGCAGGGTGTAAGTGGAAGTTGTCGGATAAGAAGCCAGAGACAATGAGAGAACGATACACTCAATTGGCCTAAGTAGAAACCTTGTGCTTGAAACCATAGAGTCCAGCAGTACTTGCCGGTGTGACATGATATGGCCATTGACCGCATGATCAGAGCCTAAATGAGACGGAAAAGGGGTGTGTAGGTAACGTCGAGTCCGACATATCACGAATGAATGATAAACCAGAGGATCGAGCGTGAAGAGAATATCGGAGTTGCGGTAGTATCGAAGCCAGGTATATGACAAATGACCATGGACCAGGGAATCGAACTTGAAGAGGGAGGGGACAACGGTTGAGATGCAGTCAATCTGAGTCCGTATGCGACCACCGAGAACCCGAGATATAATCGGTAACACCAGGCCATGCTAGGTCAGACACGCCTCGCAAAGATGTGTGGGAATGTCAGTATGAAGAAATTCAAGGGGCAAGCGGAGCGAAAACGAGTGCTGACCATGTTGCACAAGCTACGAAACAGGAGCCGAAGGGGATGGAGAGACAGTCAGTCTTGATCAAAACATTTCTGGTACTCACCTGCTGTCGACCGTACGCGCACCCCCACAAATGTGTTGTCATCTTATCCTGGAAGCTTCAGATTGTGTGTGCACGTGAGATAGGATAGGATAGATACAGGATGAGACAAGAAGTCACTGACAAGACGAAGGTGGAAGAAGAAGAAAAGGTCTGGAGAGTACGTGGAGGAGCTGAAAACAATAAGAGAAAGAAGGAAAGATAGAAACGAAGGTCGTGAGGAGAATAAAGATCGTTAAGTACGATAAACAGTGAAAGCGACAGCCGGGAATGTGTATGAAGGTGGCATGTTGGTGTCCCAAGGAAGACAAGATGCAAGAAGATAAAAAAACTGTCAGAAACCAGATGAAGAAATAGCAAATATGCGCAAGTCCTTGATAGAATAGGCGCAGGGTCCACAGGACCTCGATGAATAAGAAAAAGAGGTAAGGAGCGTGGGGTAGGCCTGACAGAAGACCATGATAAAGACAGCCGTCCGGCGATAAGTGATGTGCAAAGAGCGAGGGCGAGGGCGTCCAAAAATTGTGGATGAAGAAAGAAGTGAGAAGGGTGCCTGTCGAGCCCTGGGGGGTATGAAGAATAAATGGTATGCCGAAGATAGTATGATAGCAATATTGACACAGATCACTGGAGAGAGACGTCAGTAAGTGCACAGATACGACAGCATGCAATGAGAGTACGCACATAATATTCGATCTCCAACTGTGCGAAAGAGCAGGAGTGAGCTGAGATGGAAGATCATGAGGGCGGGTAAGGACGTACAAACATGAAGGCGACGTTGCGTGGCCATAAGATATTGAGTCCAACGGGATTATACAGCGAGGTATTAATTTCATCTATTGTCTTTCGCAGGCGGCGCATTTCCTGTGTAAAAAACCGAACTCAATGATCGTCCCAAGGTTATATAGGGGACTCTTACCCTGTCGTAATGCGAATTCACAAAGAGCCGAGAAAGTTGAAGAGTGAAGAAGGAGAGCGCGGTATCGATGCATGACCACTTGAGACTATGCGCAGCAATGAGTCGTTCGTTTATGGCGTTTATGGTCTCCAGAAACTGTGTCGGGGTAATCTGATAGACAAGGAGTGAGTGTGATATCGAAAAAAGAGAATGGCACTTCACGTACCCTGCCCTCCAGCTCCAAGGGATACGTCGAAGCGAATTGGACCAACTCTCCTCCCGAGTAGTCTCGTTCTACTCGGATGATCTCCCGAGGGTGGTGCAAACCAATCTGACCTATGGGGTCAGTGTGGTACGCAGAGTCCAGCGGTGGAGGTCCAAAGTAATAGGCCGAGTGTGGTATTTCTGGTCGCCGCGCCCTACGAAGTGGGCCGTGTGAGTCTTTGGTCGTTACGAGAGACGCGAATACCAACACGTACTGGGGTCGCGTTACGCTGAAACTGTTGCTACCATGCCCATTACTGCGTTCAGGTGGATCTATAACCTCCCATGGTGGTGGTGAAGGCGTATGCCCATTGAACCTCAAAGGATGATCAGACGTCACCCGTATAGGAGACGTCCTCGAACCCTCCCCAGTACGAAGACCCGTTACACCAGAAGGTGCAACAGGAGTGGTAGGAGAGTATCCCAAATCATACGGATCGTACTCTCCTTCCATCTCACCCTCGACGTCCTCCTCTAAAACCTCTCTCCTAGTCTCGGGTGGAACGCCGCCCATGGACGCCCGCCAATTCGTGATGTCCTCTTCCCGCATGTCGGGAGGGGTCACGACCACGTTTTGCGGCTGCGCCGAGGTACTCGCGGCGGCTGACGCACTCGTGCTCGCCTCCGGCTCGTCCCTCTCGCGTGGATCTGCTACCGTGAGCGGAGGGCTTGGTGGTAGGATCACTGGGGGTGCGCACTGCAGCCCGAGAAGTGTCGCTGAGTTGTATGGTGCCTCTTCCTGTACCTGAGCTTCTGAATGATTCTCCTCTGCGTGGTGCAGTTCCTGAGGTAGTGCTGCCTCCGCGTGCTCTGGTGATGCATCGAGCTGAGAGTAATCTTGTGTCGGCGAAGAGATGTCGATAACGAGCTCGTCTTCTGCGGTTGAAGAGCCGCTCGGCTGGTCTTTTGCATCCTGGAGATTGAACGCTGTAGTCATAGTAGATTTAATGCTTCCAGGTGTCAGAGGGGAGGGTGGTAGGACTGTAGAATGTTTGATATCGCCGGGCTTGGGTGTCTGAACATGCAGGGAGGTGGTGGAAGGAACGACTGTCATGACCGATGCATCGAGGACCGACCAGTGCTACGCGATGGTTTCCAAGTCGCAAGAGGCGATGAAGACGAACAGATGAAGACCCAAATTTCGCTAAAGAAACTGGAGACGGGTCGCCGACGCTGCGCTGAAGGTCGAGGAGGATGTGGGTTGGGACAAAAGCTGCTGAGAGAGCTGATGCGAGCGTTCACATCCACGTGGAAGCGCATCAATTGTGAAAGCCAGCTTACGACTGGCCACCAGCAGCTCAGACAAAGGCTGCTCGGGTCGGGTCGTCTCCTCTGTAATCTCGCAATGCTAACTGCGGTATATATACTCGATGAAGAGATAATTAAGACAAGCCGATGAAATCAATGCCATATGTCCTTCTCCTCGTGGCCAAATGACATCTCTCGAGGCGTAACGCAACGTGTATGATGTTCATACATGCCCCCTCTGTTTCCATAACTATGCGACGAATGCAGCGTGTATCAACTATTTCCTAATCGAAAGTGCACTATATCATCGTGTACCAGTGCAGTGCAGGCATGCTGAGAGGGTTTACTTGCGATAGTGGCGCCCTTCAATGACCGTGGGTTAAAACGCGTTATGAGTCTGTTCGAGAGCTTAAGCGAGCTCGAATAAGAGGCGAGGTAAAGTAGTTGTGGAACGGTTTGCCCCGCGGCCACGGACCTGGAAGCTCAATCTGAACTGTCGCTCATCTGGATAATCACCGATTCTGTGGTTCCGTGAATGAGTTTCATTAAAAAGGCGTGTCGAAGAAAATCGTGCAACAAATTTACGTGCGAAGAAAAGCATCTCCAGAAGCTAGAGGATCCTACTGCTCAGCCTTGTAAGGCTGAACGAGCATATTGCTGAACTCTTTGAGCTTCTGTGGCCCGCGGACCTCTTCCGTGAGAAGAGGGAGCTGAATTATGTGGAAGAATTCGTCGTAGAGTTCGTGCGCCTCATTGAGGTACTTCTGCTGCATGGCGTGTCGTACGCGGCAGTGCTCACAGTTCGAGTCTAATCAAATGAAATGGATGAGAACTGGCGCGGGATGATGGGCCGTGTGTTATGAGTAAGAACGTACCCTTCTTCGGGAACAGTAACTGGTTGACGACAATATTATGTGTGTCGATTTCGTAGGTAGTGAGCTCCTGCACGAGACGCTCCGTCTCGTAGAGCGACAGGAACTCGGAGATGCAGACACAGACAAACGTCGTCTTCTCCGGGTCCTTGAACTGCGTGTTGACCTCGGTGATGACCGCGCGCATGGACTCCAATTTGGCGAACATGTCTTCCGTCTGGTCGGCTTGCCCACCCATGAGCGAGCTCATCTGGTTGATCATGGGACCAATACGCCCGCTCAGCGTGCTCAGCTTGCCCAGGGCCTTCTCAAGCACAGTCGGAAACGAGAGGAAACGGAGTGTATGTCCCGTCGGCGCAGTATCGAACACTATAACGGAATACTCCATGGACTTCACATGCCTACCAGCGGAATTTGTAGTAAGTGGGGTGTTTCAGCCGTAAAAAAGCGCGAGACGGACTTCATGATCTCTGCGAAGCTCATGGCTTCGTCCACACCAGGGATCGCGAACGCAAGGTCCTGCATCATGCTGCCCATCATGCCGTTAGAGTCCGCTGCGGGTCGCAGTAAGCATGAGAATACTAAGGGGCTAGACGAGACGAGAAGTAACTCACATTGTTCCACCATTTCCTGAATGGCACTCGTCGGGTCGATCTCCATTGCAAACAGGTTGTCGAACCCGTTCACCTTGGTCGCATCTTTGGAGAACTTTTGGCCGAATGCGTCCGAGAGGTTGTGAGCCGGATCCGTCGACTAGATCTCTTGGTTTAGTTTGATCTCTCCTTCGGCATGAGTGCCATGCACGTACAATGAGCAAAACAGACTGCCGACAACTCGCCAGCTGAATGGCCAAGGAACAAGACGTCGTCGTCTTGCCTAACACGTCCGCATAAGCATCTCGACGCAGTGCTCATCGACGTTGGTCTACACACCGACGCCACCCTTTCCACCTGCAAGCACAGATCACGGCTAGTCAGTGGCCACATACGCGTCCATAATTACGCCCGCACGACATACCGCAAAAGATCCACTTGAGAGACTTTTGGTCCAGGATGTTCTGCAACGTTGGCTCAAGTGTCTCGGCCATGATCAATGAAACTGAAGAAACCAGAGAAAAGAGTAGAAAAGATGGAGGTGGAGGATAACTTGAAAGTCTGATAAAGTATGCGTGGAAGGATATCATGAGACGCCCATTCCGCGTACCTTCTCCTGACTTCCACCATACACCAGCCCCTTCGCACTCATTTCCGCTTATTTCGACCAGGAATTTGTCAGGGTACACAGGTTCAAACCAAACGTAATCTACAGAAGATAAGGAACCGGACGATCTCATCTACGCACATCTAAATGGCGGACAAAGCACAAAATCTAGTCTCGTTTCAAGGTTCGTCCGGCGTTGTATTACTTTGGAAGGGATATGATATAATGGCGAGGAATTAGCTTTACAGCTTGCAAACGAACAGCGTAACGCGTATGGACTGCGCTACAACGACTATGCACGGTACAGAAAGCACTGCGCAAATCGCACACATCGCCTCCGGTCTTCTCTGAAATTGACACACGGAAAGGGTCGAGAGTTCAAGAAGTTGCCTCCAGTAAAGACGGAGAACATCAAGGATGGCTAGTGCGTATATCCCTTTATTCTAAGCACTCGTACTCATAACAACAACCCCAGTCTACAGTTATTACTCTTCGAAGCAGAGCGTGCCTGGGTTTACTCCCGCGAACTCTCCGCATTAGCTACGCTGCCCGCAAACACAGACAAGGCCGCTGCGCTGAGACGCAACGCAACCTCTAGATTCCGGCGTGCGGTCAACTGGGCAACTCAGCTCCTCTCCCATAGTCAAGCTCTCCACGCTGCCGGACGACTCTCCGCATCAGACCTCATCCAAGTGACAGCATACACTCTCATCCTTAACGGCAGGAACCTCAGTGCTCGTTACGAGCTCGAAGATGCCCTCATTCAGCTGAGTGTCGCCCGCGGTCTGTTAGACGAACTCGCGGCACACGCTACCACCAGCAGAGATCAAGCTCTTGCTGTCGCGTTTGCCGACGAGATTGGTCCTGAAATCAGGCACTGTGCGCATCAGTTGGGCAACACTAAATCTTACGACGTCGATGCCATCGCATCCGAGTCTGCCTCTGCACACAAGAACGAGATCGTTGAGAATTATGATAAGCTCGTGCAGGAGCTGGCAAAGGAAAGTGCAGGAGGGGCAGCTACGGAGAGGAAGAAGTTGAAGCCTTTGATATGGGAGGACGAGCCCGTGCCCGTGCGCAACCCCGAGCTTGTGGATGTGCTGCTGAAGGTCCAGGAAGCGGAAGAGAAGCTGAGTGAGAGCTCGCGTGGTAAGGAGAACGCGATGGACGCAGATGATGAAGGAAAGAAGAAGGGTAAGGTTGGGAAAGGGACGAAATCTAAACGTGGTGTCGCTGCGTATGACGCTATCCTCCTCGCCCTTAGCGATGCAGAAGGCGTCGCGCGTAAACTGGTAGAGGCGCAGCAGGTAGGCCTGCTTGTTAGAACTTGGCTCGTGGACACTCACCTAACGTTCATACTTTTTATCTGCAGTTGAGCACAGGCAACGCTACTGCTCCCACTGGAACTCGTGACCTTCAATTCCTCCATACTTTCATCATCTACCAGCTGCTCGCACGCCGCATACAACGAGATTTACTCCTGATTTCTACTCTCCTACATCAATCACAGACCTCGGGCCATGCGAAGAAGGATGGCGCAAGTACAGCAGGGCCTTCGAAGCCGAAACCTGCCAAGGAACAGGTCGATGGACGATTGTTCCCCGCAGTGGTCAAGCTTCTAGACACCGTTATTCAGAGCTTGACTCAGATGCGCACGCTGTCTATCGTCGATGACAGTCCCGATCTCGCTACGGCCGTCGATGCACGCATATCGTTCTCGAAAGCCAGAAAGTGAGTTTCCTGAAAATTTCCCTTTCTCGAGCTAATACGTTGCTGGACAGATCTCGTTATCTCGCTCGGTCATATTCGTTGGTGAAGAAATACGCCGAGGCGCTATCGCTCATGCAGCACGCATCCATCCACCTCCGAGAAGCTCGTTCCGCACAGAGCCTCCTCCCTTCACCCACAGACGACCCGATCTCAACCTCCGACTCCGTATTCTACGAACTCCCCATCGACGCCATCACCACCTTGGAATCAGAGCTGGCCGAAGAAAGCCTTAAATGCAAGAAAGACTGGTTCACCTACAACGGTGGCGACGCTACCGGCGAGGTCGACCGCCAGACCTACAAGAAACCTCTGTTCTTCGATATCGCGCTGAATTACGTTGAGCTGAATATGGAACGGCTGCAAGAGCGCGCGGGCAAGCAGGTGGTGCATGCACCTGCTGCTGTGGCTTCGCCTGTGCCGCAGAGGGTCAGTGGCGATGGGACGTTGGGGGAGAAGGCACCGGCGAAGAGCGTTGTGTCGAGGGCGAAGGTGGAAGAGATTGAGAGGCCTATGACGCCTGAGCCGACGCCTGCGCCTGCGGCGAAGGGCGGTTTGGGTGGTTTGCTTGGTGGCTGGTGGGGACGAAAGTGATGACGTGAGCCAGTGAGCTATCGAGGATGATGATTTTTCGGTATGTCTCGACCCTTTCGGCCTTGTGTATTCTAACCTGGAGTTCAGATATGTTCTCGCAGGTGTTTTGTAGATCTCTCAAACCGCAGTTGTATAAGAGCACGCATATATGGCAACAGAACTTACTGTCACAGAACAATCTCGCAGTAGCTTATTTGTTTGAGTGTGTTATCTGTGCTACTGCGCACCGGCAGGTGAGCAAGGATATTTTAATCGAGACTGAGAACAGTAATTGGACAGAACTGTATGCTGGGTGGGCTTCGAGATTTTGGGCTGACATCCGCGTCGGGTGGATGAATGGGGAGAGAGCCGCTTGTCAGCCTTTGTTAGCCACCGGAGGTCCATGGTATAAGTAGTGCTCGTAGGAGAGACGAATGGGTAGGCTGGTCCTTTCTCTCTTACTACCATCTTCCTCTCTCCTCTTCTCCTCATCCTCTACTACCGTTTCTTCAACCCTTCTCTCTCTGCCTTCTTCCCCTCTCCCTCTTACATGCTACCCTTAATCCTTATCACTCTTCACCGTCGGTATGCAGCAGGCTGCAAACCCGTCACATCTCCGTCGTTGATCGACGTCTACTCCCCTCAAGTCCGCCCTCCTCTTCGTTCGTCTGAACGCTCCCGCACATTCCCCATACACACCAACACCTAGCCCATCCATCTCAACCAACAACCACTCCTACCTTCCACGTATACCCACCACCAACCGACTATTCCTTCCATCCTTCTATCCGAGTCTCCATCTCCCCAGCTGTACATCGTTGATACCTCCCGGTCCATGGGCAACTGCAGCATGAGTTTGAAGCCACCTCTCGCTCTTCGATACTCCCGTTTGTTGGTTCTGGTGGTGATACTGTGGAATATGGATAGTATGTTTGCTCTTGATGGATCTGTTGTGAGTATTACATGATTTATGCTCTGTTTTGACTGGAGGCTGACATCTATTCGAAGAGCACCCGGGTTCCCCTCCGTCATCTCCTACCTCCAAGACCGTCTTCGTCCCTCTACTTCCTCGACTCTTTTCTCATAGCTTGTGCAATATGGTCAGCACCCGTCTTCGCTCCGCCTGCTCCCTTACTTTCTTCATTCCGACGTCCCCTCAATCCTCGCGAGGCGTGTCTGACCTAGCATGACCTGGTGTCACCGATTGTTGCTCGGCCTCTCGGTGGTCGCATACGGATTGACTTCGTCTCAACCGTCGCCCTCCCCTCTTCAAGCTTGATCCCTGGTCTATCATTCATTCGTGATATACCTGGCTCAACACTACCACACCTCCGAGTCCTTTCAAGTCCGACCTATCGTACCATTCATTCGTGGTATGCCGGTCTCGACATTTCCTCACACCCCACTCTTGTCTCATAGCTTGTGCAAAATGGTCAGCCACCCGTCTTCGCTCCGCCTGCTCCCTCCCTCCCTTCACTCCGACATCCCCACACATCTTTGCGAAGCGTCTCTGGCCTAGCACAACCTGGTGTCACCGATTGCTGCTCAGGCTATCGGTGATCGCATACGGATTGACTTCGTCTCAACCGTCGTCCTCCCCTCTTCAAGTTCGATTCTTCGGTTTCGTGGTTCACCGGGCTCGACACTACCGCACCTCCGAGCCTCTTCAAGTTCGATCTGTCGTATCATTCATTCATTCATTCGTGATATGGCGGGCTCGACATCTCCTCAACACCACCCTCGTCTCATAGCTTGTGCAACATGGTCAGCATCCGTCTTCACTCCTATCCCTCTCCTACACTCCGACATACCCCCTCCCTTATCCTCCTTGTGAAGCGGTTGTCTGACCTAGCATGACCTGGTGTCACCGATTGCATCTCGGGCTCTCGGTGGTCGCATACGGATTGACTACGTCTCAACCGTTCCTCCCTCCCTCTTCAAGTTCGATCTCTGGTGTACCATTCATTCGTGGTCAACCGGGCTCGACACTACCGAACCTCCGAGCCTCTTCAAGCTCGAGCCTCTGGTGTACCACTCATTCGTGATATACCGGACTCGACGTTACCTCAACACCCCTCTCTCTCTTCTCTCACTCCTATCTCTCTCTTCTCTCCCTCTTCTCCCTCTTTCCTCTCCTTCCCCTCTCCCCCCTTCTTCCCTCTCCCTTTCTCCTCTCTTCTCCCTACATCTCTATTCTTATCACTTTCTCTTCTTCCTGTATTTGTATCGACGTCTCTTCTCTCTCTCTCTTTCATACATCTGTAGTTGTATCCTTTCTCTCTCTCCTCTGTCTCCCTCTCTCCTCCCTCCCCCCCTCTCTCTCCTCTCCTTCTCTTCTTTGTATTCGTACCGACCTTTCTCTTCTCTGTATCTCTGTATTCGTACAGTCAAGTATACCGAGAAGAGAAAGAAATACAAATACAAAGAAGAGAAACCTTTCTCTCTCTCTTCCTCTCTGTACTTGTACTATACCTTTCTCTCTCCACAATCCACTTCACTCCCTCTTTATAGATGACATTGAAAGCAGTTTCTAGAATTCTATTCGTCATAATGCATAGCGCATACTATACTTTGCGATTCAGTACAATGCATGATTGGTTGATTGGTAAAGTGACGTTTGAGGCTATGAGACATAACGATGATGAAAGATGAGAAAGAACCCGACGCTTGCTAACTATGCGACGACGACGACAAGACGAAAGAGAGAACAGAGGTGCAAAGACATGAATTGAATTGCAGAGGGAATAACGATGACTGAACATGCGACAGAGCAAGAAACTATGCACAATGAATTGGAACGAGAAAGAAAAGAGCAACAAACCGATGTAATTCGTAAAGTCGTAAGTAAGTCATGAAAGTATGCAGCACAAGAAACAGAAGAAGCACAAACGAACACGCAAGACTCAATGCTTGGAATGATGACTCCCATGGCTCGACGCAGGCGACGGCGTCCCCTTCGGCAACGACCCCGGCGGACTCCTCGCACTATGCAACACAATCTCCCTCTTCGCAGGCAACCCCCTCGGTGAGTTCGACCTCGAGTCGCGTCCCCTCGCGTCTCTCTCCGAGTCAGTAGTCGGTGACGTGGTGTTCGGAGGAGATCGCGTAGCGTTTGACGATAGAGGCGGGAGACCTTGGCTTGAGGGCGTCGAGGGTCCGTGGCTGACGAGCGTGGCTTGGCCGATGGGGCGAGGATGAGGAGGAAGGGTGGTGGGAAGCGCAGGGCTTGGAGGGTAGGAGTGTTGGTTGTCGACTTGCCGAGTCTCCGGTGAGTGCGAGGTCGGTTGTTGGCGGAATGGAATGGGCGACGGACGAGTCGAGCTGGCGGCACCGTTAGTGGGCGACGAAACCCTTCTGCCGCTCATACTCCCCACGCGAGACCTCTTCGGGTCAGCCTGCACGTCATCAGGTCCAGGACTCAAAGGCCGCTTGTTCATAGGAGGCGACGGGCGTCCGCTGATGAGCGAGTTATGCTTGCTGAGCGACTGGGACGGCATCCTCGAGCTACCAGGAGGCGAGCGCAACGGTGGCCCTTGGCCAAACGCACCACGACCGTCCCCAGGACCAGAGCGCGAGGGCGGAGCCTTCGACATGTTCAGCAGAGTATCAATCGCGCCACCCTCGCCGTCATAATCTTCATCGACGACCCTCGTAGGAGGCAAATGCACCGAGTTCGTAGGACTAGGCTGAGCAGACCTGTTGGCCGACCCAGAGCCCGAGCCGTTCGAGCTCATAGGCTCCGGACTGCCCTGACTCCCACCCTTGGACCTATAATCGAAAACACTCTTATGCGAGTCTTGCCGTTGAGGTCCAGGTTGAGGCGTATCGTCCTTCCTCTTCTGCTGCCTCCTCTTCCTCTCCTTCTTCGGATCGGCACTGATACCAGGTCCCATACCCACACTCGGAGACACATCGATCTCCTGCGGCTTAGGCGTCGACACGACACCGTTGTTGCTGCTCACGCTACCAGGCGCACGTCTCCTCGTTGCAGAAGGCATCTTCGCACCGCCATCGACGACTTGCATCCTCGGACTCTCGCTCGCCCGTCCAGGTCCACCGAACCCAGGGCCCGACGGACCAGGAACAGACTGCGGCGGACGCATCCTCATCGACTCGGGGCTCGCAGCATACCGCTCGTTGAGCACATGCAACTCGCGCTCGCGTTCCCGTCCCCTTTCTTCTCTCTCCCTCTCCCGCTCGCGCTGCTCACGCTCGTACTCCCTAGGAGTCATCGGAATCTCGCGTTCCCGTTCCCGCTCCCTCTCGCGCTCACGCTCCCGACCATCAAGTCGAGGATCGTACCTCCCATGTCCGCGATCGTAACCTTCAGGGGAACGTCCACGAGGGACAGGCGGAGGCGGAGGTGGGACGCCAGCTTGCTTCTGCTCCCAATACGACGACGACTGCGTGCGTGAAGGCGGGTATCCAGGGTGAGCACTGCGGGGAGAAGCGTCGGTCGGGCTCTCCCTCTCCCTCGGAGGACCACGAGACAAGTCGCGATGGTGATGATGTACCGAGTATGCTGAAGGGGAGTGGGGACGAGAGTAGTACTGAGGAGCCTGGGATGGATGAGGAGGGGGATAGTCACCATTCGCCCGGCTAGCGGCACGAAGCTGCTGCTCACGCTCGCGTTGTTCACGTTCGCGCTCCCACTCACGTTCACGCTCGGCTTGAGGAATCCGGCGATCCCAAGCTGGGTCACGAGGATCGCGTTCGGCGGGCAGCGCATCACGAGGGTACATGCGTGGAGACCTAGAGCGGGAATGATGAGGATGCGAGGCAGGGCCCGCGACGGGAGGAGGGCGGTCGTTGAACGAGGGCAGGCGGTTACGAGTGGGGGGAGATTGAGAGATGGAGGGACGACGAAGGGGTGCAGGCGCGAAAGAGTCGTGAGGGTGGCCGGGATGAGGTTGTTGACCAGGAGCGGGCTGCAGGAGCAAACCAGACGGCGGACCACCGCGAGGTCCTTCACGAGGGAAAGACGACGGCTCACGGAGGACAGGTGGTCTGTCGATGTCCATAGCCATAGGTGCAAGAGCAGGATGAGATGGTGTGCGTTGACTATCGTCGAGCACAACAGGCGGAGGTGGACGACCACCAAACGGACCTGGCGACGTACGCCCCGAAAGCTGAGCAGGAGGAGCAGGGAGCGGCAGATCGTTGCCTGCAGGCCCACGAGAATCGGCACGGAAGATAGGTCGATGAGGAGGACCCGACTGCAACATGAGAGGCGGTCCCGAGAGACCCGCTGGCTGGTGCATCACCGGGTTGGCGTACGCCGTCGGGTGGACATCCTGTGGACCAGGAGCGGCGGGCAGTGCCTGTCCAGTAGCCTGAGCGTTCTTGAGCAATGCAAGACGCTGTGCGATGGCGACGTTGCTCGGATCGAGTTCCGCGGCGCGTGCGTACGCATCGATGGCATCCGAGATCTGGTTGTTGCAGCTCTCGTACAAACTTCCCAGATCGAACCAGACTTCAGAGATGTATGGGTTGATGCGGATAGCCCTGGAATAGGCGTCGAGGGCGTCGCGGTACTGGTTAATCTGGAAATAGAGGACGCCGATAGAGCACCAGAACGTTGGGTTGCGACCGTCCCTGTAGACAGCCTGCTGGTAGGCTTCGTATGCCTTGTTGTATTTCTGGCCGGCCATGTAAGCACGACCGAGCAAGTACCAACTCTGAGCATCCGAAGCGTCTGATACATAATTACGTGTCAGTCCCATGTCTTCTTCGACAAGGACTAGACACTTACCGGCCTCGAGGGACTTTGTCAAGTATTGAATGGCAAGATCTTGGTTCTGGAACGAGGAGCCGTCCTGGTGGTACAGCCAGCCTAGTTGCTGGAGCACCTTTGCATGGTTAGGGTTATCCTGAACCACACGTTCGTATGCCTCGCGAGCACGGACATGCTGCAAAGGGGCGCTGTCAGATTTGAATTGACAACCGGTAACGACGAAATACTCACGTCATGCTGTTGCTCATATACATGACCAATCTGGAACCAAATGTCGGCATGTGCGAGTGGGTTCGGTGGATTACGCAGAATCCGGTCGAAGCACTCGAGACTCTCATGGTACTTGCCCTGTTGCTTGTATATTATGCCTAACCTGAAAAGGATCTCATTTGCCTTGTCAAAGTCTAACATGACTTGAGTACCTTTGATGAGCGAATACAACGATACGACAGGTCTGATAGGCTTACCTTTGTCCATGCGAAGGACAGAGGAGAAGGCTTCCTCGGCATGGTCCAGCGAACCATAGCGGTCGTACAGGATACCGATGCCATACCACAGCTTTGGGTCTTCCTATAGGAAGGTTTGAGTAACACGTCTTCGGAAAGCAGTATGTTCACACGAACCTTGGGATTGGGCAGAAGATAGAGGGCCTGCTGATAAGCGGCATACGCCTTCTGGAGGTCATCTTGCATCAGGTAGCAATGGCCTATAAACACCGTGAGCTTTGCGCCGCATGAGGCCACGTGTCCGCAACGACGTACCGAGGGCACTCCAGACCTCGCCATTGTCTTGCTGCAAGTTCAACACGCGTTGGAAGTACTCGACAGCCTAAAAAGGCAATCGATCAGATCAGGGATTGCGCGGGGCTCCGGGGAATTCCCGAAGATCGAGATTATCTGACGCGATCACGTACCTTGGGATAGTTCTCTTTGATCCGGGCGATACCAGCCACCTGGGTGAGGCCAGGCAGTGACATCGCATTGTGACGCAGCGCGTTTTCGTAAGCCGAGAGCGCGTGTTCCAAATTACCCATCTGCTCCGCGACCCGTCCTAGTTTGATGTGAAATTGATGCCACGATTTCCAGAAGGAATGCACGGTCGCAAAGAAGGAAGGACGTTCACGCGCCGGAAGTAAAATATAAAAAAAGAAGCACGAAAGGGGCACACGTCAGGCTTTGTTCGCAGAGTTCGATGATCGCAGCGAGATTAGGCCCGCATTTGGCGGCTGCTTACCTATCAGTAACCAGGTCTGTTCGTTTGCTTGGGCCAGCTTCTGCACTGACGCGGGCACCACGGACCCACTGCCGTTGGCCACCGCGGGGGATGCAGCTGCCAGGGACGCTGGCGGGGGCGGTGCAGCATTAACCGCGAGAGGTGTGTTTGGAATCGAGCTACCGTTCAGATGGGGAGGAGGAGCGTGGGAAAGCGGATGGGGAGGAGGAGGAAGAGAGTGGGCGTGGGCGTGAGGGTCGTGCAGGCGGACATCGCGGTCCTGGCGAGCCTGTCGGTGAGTCATAGCGGGGGCGTCGCCTCTGACGCGGGCGGCGACGTTGATGGCGGTGACGAGGCGGGGGGCGACGACAACGGCGGGCGGGATAAGAGCAAAGGGGCAGGGTGAGGCGGAAAGAGAAACTTGCGTGGACGCGAGGGCTGGAGGTATATATGGGGGAGAGGTTGGTGTGGGTGAGATCAGGGCGAATATCGTCTGCGCGAGCGAGAAGACGATCACTGATCGAACTCTCTCATCAACAGCGCTGCCGGCGCTAGCTGCCCTGCGATGCGGAGATGGGATCTCATAAACACACGCCACGGAAGCATGACAGGAATGGCAGGGACAGGCGTCTGTGCGCGACGTCTGCCGATGAGTGAAACCGGGCAGGGTCAGATCTGAATCTCCTGTCTTCCTCCGAATAGGCAGCTGTCAAGAAGCTTGGAGTAAATGTAGATTGGGGATCAGCGCCCCTTCCGGCAACTATTCTGGCTTCCCTCATTTAGCCACCGCATCTCGGATCTGCCGCACATTAGCCTTTTCCGCGTTACCCCTTCTGAACAGCCTCGCATCGATGATGGCTCTTCTTCCAGAAACACGGTCCCTCGTCCCATCAGACCCAGAACGCGCAATCAAGCTCACGGGAATCTCTCGGCGCCTCATGCAGCAAGCGATGAACGCCGCTGCTGTGGGTCCCACGCTTGTCCAGGGGGCCCTGCCGCTGTCAGCTTCTTTTCTCTTGCTTTTTTTCTGGTCATCGACGTGCGCCCCACCGCTCGGCCCCGTCCCCTTCTGTCCTGGCGTGCGTTCATCCGACCGCTCAACCGGGCCGCATCCAATTTGACAAGCCAGCCACCAGAAACTCTGCGTCGTGTTTTGCTTCCGCCCCACGTCGTCGTCACCCACACCGATTCGATCATCCGACTTGTCTCACTGCGCGCCACCCCGTGATAAAGCCACACCCCGCGGACTGCCCTAGCCCTCTGCGTCAACTCTCTTCCCGCCGTTATCGGTGCCTCTTTGCAGATCCCGCCTCGTGGCCCTCCAAAGTGGGGACACGTTTTGACAAGAAGAAGGAAACGTTAACACGGCAAACTCGCTTGCCCGAATCTGGGAGTCTCTCAGTCGCGTGATTCATTCAATCACAATCGTAAGTTCAAGAACAGAAGCAGCTCTTCTCGTCTGTCTGTAGAGAGACGGGCACTTGGATCTACATATCCTGTGAGTACGTATAATTACGACAACTCCTTCGCTTCATCTCGTGGCATGCTGTGCTGCGAGCTTGTGCACCCTCGCACCTGCCATGTCTTGTGTCTCTTCCTGTCTCAATGCAATCACCCATCCGCCCTAACCTAATCCAGCGTAGTCAGGGTTCTCCAAACCATAATCATAAAACCCGTCTTCGTCGTCGCCGCGCATGATCATGACATGAATTCGGAGACGACGTTGTTGTCATGATGCATCTGGGTCCAATAAAACACATGGCACGTCAACCAACACTCAGATCTGCATCGTGATGGCCCTTACCCCCACCCCTCTTCACCGCCCAGAGCTCTCGGCCTTGCTTGCATCTTCGTTCGCTGTCGCTCGGAACCTTTTTCACTTCCTCTTTGGGAACTTGACGGCCGGGTGATCGATGCTTCCAAGCGACACCGCGGTGAATTCGCCGAACGAAAGATATCGCCTCCATCATTCCCGGTTCAACTCGACGTTCAACGAGTGAATATTGAATCACTGCCTCTTTGGGCATTGTATTGTCGTCTTGTAAGTCTCTACACGCTGCGTCCATTCATTCATTCGCTCAACAATACACTTGCGAATCCACAAGAGAACAACATCTTTATCGATATCTCCGTTTGTCTCGTTGTTCTTCACGAGTCACAACGGCTCTAAGCTTCGAGTTCTATTCACTCACGTCCCCGCCTGTGCCAGCCCCGTGGCGGCAGCTATGATTGGCCACGCATATATCCCCACCATTGCCGGATCCCCTTCGAGTTTGGCTCGCAAATCGGTAACGTTACGTCTTCGAATCCGGTCATTGTCCTTCCGATACTGTACACGTACAAACTGAACCCTACATGATCAATAATCTACTCCATAGTGAATGTAGCTACAAGGTCCGTCCACGTATTCATTCAGGCAGGCCATACAAGGCACATTACGGTTGCCCAGCAGGGTACGGTTGCCCAGCAGGGTCAGGTCTAATTCCCAACTCCCAAGGTCGAGTTCTTCGTTCGCTTTCATCAGTTTCACCTCGTCCGAGCCCCGTCCGACCTGTAAGCGAGCCAGATTACTGCTAGGATCTGCTTACGTAATCATCCCGATGCGTCTGGTACCTAGATCAAGCGCTCGATAATCATAGATAACACGATACTGGTGCTCGTCGTGTTCAACGATGAGCGCGGCTTGTGAGTATATCCCTCAGTGTCCCTTCATTTTCCTTAATTCTTTCGTGTAGTAAGGAGTATTAATAGCTGTAGAATACGATTAGTGAGTTTTATCAATGAAAACCTTGCTCGATCTTGTACAAGAGCATGATCTATGGGCCACACGGGTTGATTTATTACCAACCTAAGTGCTCTACAGTCCCCGGCACGCATGGGGCACAAAAGGCAAGCTCAGAATTGTAATAATCGCACTCATAAAACATTGCCTTAGACGTTAGATGGAGGGTAGACGAACTATCCAACTACACAGACGCAGAGGACGGCCAGAAGTGCGTGAGTTGACACAAGTTGTTCACCGCTGTACCGGCCTAACCTAACTGCATTGTCGTATTCCTGTAGCTACGTGCAGTTCATCTTCTCTCCATATAAGGCCTCAGGTATAGTATTTTTATGGTACTAATAACGATCCCGAGCTTACTTTATGTCCCTCATTCGTGTAGGGACTTGTACAACACCTGCGCAGGTGGTAAACTTGTTTTCTTTTCGCTTTTCAGACGTTGTTAACCCCATAGCATAGCGTACAGAGATGGCGGGGACGTACAAACCTATAAAACGTTACATAAATATGTATACTATATTATTCATACATTGAAATTGGACCGCAGCGTCCGCGTTGTATGTGGCTACCGAGCGGATACTAGGGGAGGAGGGGGAGGAGATCAAAGGTCCCATACAAGATTGAGTCATTATTTTATTGATCAGACTACATAGTCGTACTCTACAGATACTAATACCCCTCAATCGATAAAAGAATCAGGAAAAACGAAGCGGAATGGAGGGATATACTCACAGGACGAGCTCATCGTCGAAGGCGACGAATACCAGTTATCGTGTTATCTGTGACCATCGAGCGCTTGATCTAGGTACCAGACGCATCGGGATAATTACGTAAGCAGATCCTGGCAGTAATCTGGCTCGCTTACAGGTCGGACGGGGCTCGGACAACATGAAACTGATGAAAGCGAACGAAGAACTTGACCTTGGGAGCTGGACATTAGACCTGACCCTGCTGGGCAACCGTACAGGGTCAGGTCTAATGTTCAGCTCCCAAGGTCAAGTTCTTCGTTCGCTTTCATCAGTTTCACGTTGTCCGAGCCCCGTCCGACCTCTAAGCGAACCAGATTCCGGCCAGGATCTGCTTACGTAATCATCCCGATGCGTCTGGTACCTAGATCAAGCGCTCGATAACTGTAGATAACGGTGCTCGTCGTGTTCGACGATGAGCGTGGCTTGTGAGTATACCCCTCCGTTCCGCCTCGTTTCTTTTGATTCTTTTGTATTGTAAAAAGTATTAGTATCTATAGCATACGACTATCTAGCCTGATTAATAAAGTATTGACTCGATCTTGTATGGGGCTTTCGATCTCGTCCTCCTCCCCCAGTATCAACTCGCTGGCCACATACAATGCAGACGCTGCGGCCCCATTTCAATGTCTGAATAATATAGTATACATATTCATGTAACTGTGTACATATGTTTACGTCCCCGCTACCTCTGTACACTATGCTATGGGGTCGACAATGTCTGAAGAGCGAAGAAATAACAAGTTTACTACCTACCGCGGTGTTGTACAAGTCCCTACATAATGAGAGACAAAAAAGTCAGCTTAAAATCGTAGTCAGCACCATAAAAATACTCTACCTGAGGCCTTATATGGAGACGAGATGAGCTGCACGTAGCTACAGGAATATGACAATGCACTTAGGTTAGGCCGGTACAACGGTGAGCAACTCATGTCAGTTCACGCACTTCTGGTCATCCACTGCGTCTGTGCAGTTGGATGGTTCGTATGCTCTCAATCTATCCTCTATAGTAAGGTCATATAAGTGCAATTATCATGATTCTGAGCTTACGTTTTGTGCCCCATGCGTGCGGGGGCTGTAGAGCACTTAGGTTAGTAGTAAATGAACCCATGTTTCCACCCATAGATCATGCTCTTGTGCACGATCGAGTCAATATTTTATTGATCAGGCTAGATATTCGTATGCTATAGATACTAATACTTTTTACAATACAAAAGAATCAAAAGAAACGAGGCGGAACGGAGGGGTATACTC
>JAXQKB010000158.1:0-50836 GCA_037042295.1 Irpex sp. Y119-03 | reverse complement strand
CGGGTGCCCGATCTCACGGATTCGTGGCCATCTTACTGTTTTGCTGCCATCATACTGTTTTCATAGCATCTTACTATTTTGCCATCATCTTACATCTTACTACTCTCGTATATACTCTCATTTTAATGCTTGTCTACGACCAGCGATCATGTCGCAATCCATCTCGATACCGCCGCTGATTCCTCTGCCTAGCGACGCCAAGAGGAGTTTGCGCGACGAGGAAGAGGATGTCTTTGCAACTCTGTTTTCACCTGCTACGCCTCGCGGATCTCCAACGCTTCGACCGGTACCGGACGAGTCGCAGAGGCCTTCGCGACATGCACGGACTGCGTCCGTCGATTCGGATTTTGGATCTTTCGTCTCTGTGCCGTCTGCGGAGGATCCTCTGCACCAGCAACAACAGCAGGATGGAGGGTTCGCGCCTTTCACGCCCGTGGAGAACTTTAACTTTTTCGACAAGTTTACGGAGGACGCTAAGGTCGCGACGGAGAAGAACAAGACGGAGCTGCTGGACGAGCTGTTCCAGAATGATAGGGATCCCACGGCCTTCCTTCGAGGAGGTGCGCACATATTACTATCTTTGTGTAGTTGACATCCTTAATTTGAGGCTGGACCTGCAGGCGAACAAAGCACGCAGAAACAAGAGGAGTCGCTGCTTGACTTCACCTCAGATACCCTCGATGCAAATACCAAGACCCCCACAAATCGCTCTCGCGCAGCGACGCCTCTAGCAGGTCAACCATCGGCTCCAGCACAAGCTACTATTGTTCCTCCAATAAAGGTGCGTGGTACATTGATCTTAAAGCTCTCAGCTTTTGCTCAACCTGACCTTGCAGCCACCCCTAACCAAAAGCTTATCCCCATTACCGACCCTACCATCCGCCCCACAAGCACCCAGCAACCATCTAGTGGACGAACTCGCAGACTTCGACTCCGACCCATCTCACCTCCCTAACCTCTCTCACGAACCCACTCCCTCCCTCCTCGACCTCGACTCCCACCGCTCCCGCCACCCATCCCGCACGCACAACTTCACCTCCCCCTCCTCCTCCTCCCCTTCCTCCTCCGCACAAAGAGACCCCAGCCCAGAACTCTCCCGCTCGCCCTCCCTCCCACCAACCCCCATCCGTCTCTCCACCCCCGAAGTCCAACGCACGCAGTCGTACTTCGCGCCGTCCTCGTTAGTAAGCACGACGTCGAGCCTTACGTCCCGATGGATGTCCTCTCTGCTCTCTCGTCCGCAACCTCCTCCTCCTTCCACAGCTGACTATGAGAGTGCCGCTCCAATACCGCCGATGCATGGACGAGCAGCGACGATGCCCGGCTCGTCGATCACCCACGGGACGCCTTTCGGTAGTACGCCGTACGTCCCGCCGTCGGGTGCACCTGGGTTCGCGGGGGACAGGACGTGGGATAAGGGGTTCCAGTTTGATAGGGAGGGCGTGGAGCGTGCGAGTTTGAAGTTGGTGGGGAGGAAGGAGGTTACAGTAGGCGTACTAACCGTCGATTTGGCTGACAAGGTTCGTCTCCTCCTCCTCTTCTTCTTCCTTCTCAGAATCCTGCCATCTAACACTGAGTTTGTGGATATAGTTGAGGCCGTATTTACCAGCGTTGAAAAGACTCGCACGCTCCTGGTCATTACTGTACAGCCTCGACCAGCACGGTATCTCGCTCAACACCTTATACACGCGATGTGAGGCGCATATGGGCGGGGCAATGGTGGTTATGCGGGACTCGAACGATGCGGTGTTTGGCGTGTGGATGGGGGAGGGGATTAAGTTGTCTAAGGGGTCGTACTATGGTAGTGGCGAGTCGTACGTTCATTCATATTAATATTCGAATTCCTTGTCTGGCACCTATCAAGGAAGGTCACTCATGCCGTCACGCAGGTTTTTGTTCAGAGTTCTTGCGGATGAGAGCGTACGGGTGTACAAATGGACGGGCAAGAACGACTACGTCGCGCTCTGCGAGTCGGAATACATATCCTTCGGTGGCGGGTACGTCTCTCTCTCTCTTTCCCTCTCCCTCCCTCCTTCCCTCTCTCTCTACCATCCTCGCAAACGCATATACTCACCTCATCATATCATACCTGAAGGGACGGACATTACGGACTATACCTGGACGACACACTATCCGACGGGTCCTCTGCGCGCTGTCCGACGTTCGAGAACGAACCTCTGTGCTCGCCTGGTCCGCGGCAAGGCGAGAATGTCACGTTTGAGTGCGTTGGGTTGGAGGTGTGGGGTGTCGGTTGACCGGTCCTTATATTGCGATTTGAGTACGTGCCTCGATGGATTGCTATTGTTTGGACTCTGCATTTTTGGTGTTGTAAATTATGTCAGGAACAGAAGACCCGCTCATGGAATAATACAGGAGTTGTATGTATCTTGGAATTGGATGATGCTATATTACGAGGTCTGTGACTTGGATGGGGTACGGCTACAATTGCAATGCTGCTATGCGATGGGGTATATGAAGTCCGAGGTATGTTGCTGCTACAATATCTAAACGTGTGCGTTCATCAGCTCTTGCACGAATGGTTCTTCCAGAGTCTCTGCTTCGTCTTTAATGAACGGGTTATCCCCTCTAATATTCAGGAAAGTATACTATCTCAACGCATCAGCCTCATTCATGCATCCATAATGACATGGGCACTCACCTCGACTAACTCAGCACCACTAGCCCGATTATAATTCACATACACCAAATTCGGCTCTAACATAACCGGCCTCAACCCCGCCTTCTCCATGACCTCCCACAACGCCAAAAAATCCGCAAACCTAATACTCCACATATGCAGCTCGATCTGCAGCTGGCCAAACGGCAGCGGCCTGCCCTCCTCCGCATACACCTGGACCATCGACCTCAGTGTGTCGAATTCGTACCCCTCCACGTCGATCTTGATGATATCGACGTAGTCGTGTCCGTTTGCCTTCATCAGGTGCGCGAGGCTGTATAGTTTCGGCTCGTCGGTGTGCGCGTGTTTGTCGATGGGTCCGAGCTGGACGCGAGAGGCGAAGTGCGTGCGCTGTTGGCTGTTGAAGAGCGCGTGCGAGACTTGACGGCCGAAGGAGCGGGTGATGTAGTCGTATCCCCAGATCTGGCAGTGTTTGGTGCTCTCGAGGACCGACGCCTCCCAGGAGGACTCCCAGTCCATACCTACGTACACACAACATAATCCCAAAAGTGCCCAAGTTAGACTCATGTTATGTCCTCGGACTCGGAGCATGCAAGGTTCGGACCGGAAGACGCACCGAAAGAATATATGACGCAGGGGTCTTTGCGGGCGATGCGCGACAGCCCGCACGTCCATTTGCCTCCGTCGCCCAGATTGCCGATCCGTTCTAGTTCGTGGGGGCAGTTGAAGGCGGCGGGAAAGTAGTCCCCTGTTGACATATGTCAGGACGTGTTATTACAGATACCCCCGGTTCAGACTGGACCGTTTGCCAGAATCATGCGCAAAGGAGGAGAGGTTGAAGTAGTGATATACTAGTGCCTCGCCACCGACGCGCATATGTTCCACAACGTATTATATGGGCGATACATTTAGGTTTTGCGCGTAAGCTGCCACCATTCCAACGAGACGAAAAGATACGGAATAAAGCAATGTTTACTGACATACTGTGTACGCAGGCCAAGGCTCTTGGTCCGGCGGGAACCTGGCAAAAGTGATTTAGGTCATGTCAAGCTATCACAAGTATTTCGAAAAAACCAGCTTGACATACATCGTAATTTGTGACGGGCTCGGACCATGTTTCCTGACCAGATCATGTCTCTTCTGCACGACTGTCCGGTACGTCCGCTCTGACCGTTCTAGACGGGATGCCAGGGTCGGGTCGCTGGGTGTTGTGTTTGCCTTGTAGGTCCGCGATGAAGAGGTGCTTAGATGCCAGATTGCACCGACGACGACGAGGGCTATCAGGGCGACATAGCGTAATTGCCTTTGTGGCATTCTGGATTAGCAGGGAGATTCTAGACCATGAGGTGACGGGTGCAGTTGAGATACGGGCTTGACTGGAAGTTGAGGCGGACTTGTGGCCTAGATAGAGTCGTTAACCTTCTTACTTACTAAAGTCACAACTCTTTGTATTGCATTCGTTTTCGGACTTAACGGGGGTCACTAAAGTAGTAAGTAGTTTTTGTTATCTCCTTTTGATCTACCTAGTAACTGGATCGTATTGAGAGGCGCTGGTTTGCCACCACGGTCGCCTTTACCTCTAACGGTCAACTCTGCAGACTTGCACTTCACTGGTATTGACGTGCATTTCCCATACGACCTCGTTATCATGTCCCCTGCACCTCCTTACGGCGGTATGCACATAAAAATCTTGCACTTTGAGTCGCCATAGCTGAGAGAGTTTTCAGAGCCGCGTCAGTCCCCCAAACCACAGCCAATTGGGAATTTCCCAGTAGTATTCCTGTTCACAACATGCGCAATATGCGCTCTATTCCTACTCTGGAGGAAAGCCTCCTCCGTCAGAACCATTGTTGCACACAGGTGCGTTATTCGTCGCTGCAAATTCGCGTCCAGCTGCCTAGGCTCGGGGTTATGCCATGCAGATTACAGGAATGGACGGGACATGAAGGCGCCATTCGTCTGTCCTCGGACGAGGGCCCCTCTGCCCAGGAATTTATAGAAGATGAGATTCTAGACGATGACGATGAAGATGTGGATGATCTGTCCGACGAGCCGCTGCCGTCTCATGTGCCTAGAACGGCGAGAGTCGCACCCCCCGCTGGCCATGCGGGGTCCCCGCAATCCCCCACTGGAGTAGGTGCCTGAGGCACACATATGCGGGATCCGTTTAATTGGCTGATTACCTCGCTTTTGTCAGCACTGAGGATCTCGAAAGTGAGGCGTTCCTTCTGTTATGCTCGACACCTTTCTGATGATGTTCACTCCGCTCACAATTCAAGCCAGAGTCATAGGGCTTCATCTATACGTTACACAACTAGCGCGTTGCTTATTTTAGTACTGGTTTACACACTCCTTCTCCCCACCTCGCTCCCGCAACGAGGACAAGAACTTGAAACCTGTGGTCATTTGCTCTTCGACCATCTTGTCCCGTGCTGCCGTGAACAGCGCGACACGAGCTATCAATTGCGTCCTCCGAGGAGTGGGCGCAAGAAACGTTTTAGCACAGCATGCGCCCCTTGAACAAATTCAATATTTCGTTGACTTGGCCTATTCCGAAGAATGTCCGCGATCGAGGGCGGTCACAGGACCTCCTCGATGTCATGGCTTCTTGCCGAAGCCTGTCAATTGCGGACCGACTGCTGGAAATTCTGACTGCCATGGCTGGCTTAAAACATGAAGGTCGTTGAGGTCCGTCTGCCCCGTTCTTCACTCGTCTCGCTGCAGAACCGGTGCTACCAACCACCATGCTTCACTCGTGGCGTCTCTACGCCCTCGCGAGTCTGTTAGTCCTCGCGGACACTGTTCTGGCTATCGGTCAGACCAGCTGTGTCGCGTTCAAATCCTCACCTTCTACGTTCCCCGTTGTCAGTAATGGCAAGGGCACTCCAATTCTCATCTCCTCAGACGACTGGCCTGGAGTCCAACGTGCAGCGGCCGACTTCGCATCCGACATCCAGAAAGTGACCGGTGTGAAGCCTGCGCTCACGAACGCTACCGTCGACAAACTCCCCAAAGTCTCTTCTGCAATCATCATCGGCACCCTTGGCAAGTCCTCGCTCATTCAACAGGTTGTGCAGCACGCCAACCTGAGTGTCGCGGACATTGAGAGCAAGTGGGAGGCTTTCGCTGCCAAGGAGGTCAAGAACCCGCTTCCTGGTATCTCGTCGGCGTATGTGATCATTGGTGCGGACAAACGTGGTTCTGTATTCGCTCTGTACGACCACTCTGAGCAGTTTGGTAAGTCGACATGCTCACCCTTCCTTAACGTAAGCTAACGGATGTACCAGGCGTTTCTCCGTGGTACTGGTAAGTTTGCGAGCTTCCTTCGCCGAAACATAATCACGAAGACTTACGTATCCCTGAAGGTGGGCGGATGTCCCCACTACGAAGCATTCGCAGCTCTTCGTCACGTCTTCTGGTTGCGCCCACGGCGCACCTTCGGTCAAATATCGCGGCCTTTTCCTTAACGATGAGCAACCGGCGTTGCAGAACTGGGCCATGGAGAAGTTCACGAATGGTACCGGCGCGGCGTTGACTGGTTCCCCGTTTAACCGCTTCTTCTACTCGAAGCTGTGAGTAGATACTGTCTCTGATTCCAGAAAGCTGCTAAAGTTTTTTGTACAGTTTCGAGCTGCTCCTTCGTCTGAAGGCGAACTACTTCTGGCCAGGTTCGTGTTCCCTTCGACGTGTGAGCTTCTGATAAATCTGACATATCTTACTACGCAACGCAGCACAATGGAGCAGGTCAGTTACATCCCTTACCTCGAGTTCGCCTCAGCTCATCTATTCTTTACAGCGCTTTCTACATCGACGATTCTCTCAACGGGTTTATCGCGGACTACTACGGCATAGTCATGGGCACGTCTCACGAAGAGCCCATGGCACGCAGTATCCCCGTCGAATGGAACCTGTTCGGTGTCGGTCAATGGGACTACTCCGAAAATGCCGACTTCATCTACCAGTTCTGGCTCAATCGAACCGAGGAGGTCAAGAACTACGAGACGCTCTTCACTGTCGGTATGAGGGGTAATGGAGATCGTACGTTTTACACTTCACGAGCTGTGGGAGAGAAGCTGACCGAGATACTGCGTAGTTCCCCTTTCTCAGGACGGCAACATCGAGTTGCTTGGGAAAGTCATCAGCGACCAGACCAAGATCTTCAATACCGTATTCAACGGGACCAACGTAGAAGATATCCCTCAAACGTGGTGTTTATGTAAGTCACACTTCTCCACGACCGAGGCCCTTGCTAACGGACTGCTATAGACAAGGAAGTTGAAGGTTACTACGAGAACGGATTGCGTGCCCCTGATTATGTCACTCTTCTTTGGACGGACGATAAGTGAGTACAATAAGCTTCACGATGGTTGAACCTTCACGCTGAAGTTTAAACTTTAGCTGGGGCAATATTCGTCGTTTCCCTCTACTCAGCGAGCGTAATCGTACTGGGGGTGCAGGCGTTTACTACCACGTACGGTCTCCATATCATTCTTTTTCAGCGTATCTTCTCACCTTGCCCTCTGACAGTACGACTATGTCGGAAACCCAAGAGACTACAAGTGGATTACTGTACGTTGTCATTACATATCTGAACCTTCCTGTTCTCACACCCGCGTATAGTCATCCCAAATCTCCAAGACCTACGAACAGCTTTCCCTTGCTGTCGACAGACAGGCAGACCGTATCTGGATTCTCAACGTAGGCGACCTCAAGCCTTACGAGCTGGGCATCGAGTTCTTCACGACGCTCGGTTGGGACGCAACTGTATGGAACCCGAGCAACCTCGACACCTTCGTGACTTCCTGGGCACAACGAGAGTTTGGCGTATCTAGCAAGGACGCAATCACGGTTGCCGACATTATCGGGAACGTCACTCGTTGGAACGCGCGACGCAAGCCTGAGTTGCTCAACCAGACTACTTACAGCCTTACAAACTACCGAGAGTGAGTTCCTGGTCGATTCTTTACGTGTCATGCATGCTGACTTCGTTTAGGGCGGAAACCGTTCTTGCCGACTGGAAGGCGACAAGTGACGCTTCAACTAAGATTTACAACTCCTTGTCCTCTGACAAGAAGGCCGCGTTCTTCGAGCTCGTACATCATCCCGTCCAGGCCAGCTACACCGTTCAGAATATGTGGATTGCGTCCGGCTTCAGCGCTCTTCGTGCTTCGCAGGCTAGGATCAGTGCCAACCAGTACGCAGACCAGGTCGAGGATCTCTTCGAACAGGATTACCAGCTGGAGCAGCAGTACCACCAATTGTTGAATGGTACGTGTTAAAAAACGAAGTACGTGACTGTTGGAAAGATCAGCAACTTAAATCGTATACAGGCAAGTGGGACCATATGATGGACCAAACGCACGTCATGTACTATTACTGGCAGCAACCCATGGCAAATACGTGAGTCACACAAATTCTGATGTATACGGCTGTTTTCTTATGGAGAACTAGAATGCCACCCATTACGCGTGTCCAGGCTAAGAAGCAAGCATTGCCCGGACCTCTCAGAGTCGGAATCGAAGGCTCTTTGGGTGCATGGTAAGAGGGTCAAGGCTTCAATAGCGTCCGCCATTTCTGAGCGTTGGTTTACAGGCCCGGGGACAACTCGAATCAATGCGCTCAAGGATACAACTGCCCTCCGCCAACATTGACTTTCGATCCATATCTTCCATTCGGTACCCGTTACATTGATATCGGTGCTGGAGGCCCCAACACCTTCAAGTATGCTCTCAAGAGCAACGTCACCTGGCTTAAGCTGTCATCGACTAGCGGAACTATTACCAAGGACTCATCTGATGAACGCATCTTCGTCTCAGTCGATTGGAGTAAGGTTTCAGGTGTCGAGGCTGCTACCATCCAGATCACAGCAAACGCCACTGGTCAAGCTTCCACTTCGCAGTCGGTCTCGGTCGTCGCCAACCACACTGTGGTTCCCTCTGATTTCCATGGTATGTCCTCCCAAATCCTTTTCTCGGCAACTCAGTCTGACGCGACGAAATCTAGGCTTTGTTGAGGGTGATGGTGCTGTGTCGATCGAAGCTGCTCATGCATCAAGGAACACCTCCGTCGATGGTATCAGCTGGATCGAGCTCCCTGGGTACGGCCGTACAGTGTCTGCCGTCACGCCCTGGCCTCGGGGCGGTGATGAGAAGAACTTCACCGCTGGTACTGGACCGAGTGTGTGAGTGATACTCTCGTTATATTCTTTCGGAACGCTTGTCAACTCACGATATTCTATGTAGCGAATATGATTTCTACACCTTCAACACCATCTCCGGCGGAGGCAATGTTACTGTAACCACATACGTTGCACCAACTCTCAACGGTCTCGGTCCCGACCAACGTCTCAAGATCGCAGTCCAGGTAGACTCGTTGGATCCCGTTACCACTCAGTTTATTCCTGCCGAGACACCAGGCAATGTACCGCCTGGATGGGATGGTCTCGATGGCTTTGTCGTAAGTACTCTCGGCGAGAATGATCCTGCTTTCTCTGCCCCTGACGATGCTGCTCCAGGCTAACAGCATCGTGTCGGTGCCTAACGTGATTGATGTTGCTCCTGGAGCGCATACTCTAAAGGTAGGCAACGTATGCTTTGGGTGGAGTGTTTGCAACGGGACTCACTTCGATGATCACTAGATTTGGATGGTTGAACCAACCGTCATCGTCCAAAAGATTGTAATCAGTGAGTACAGCGGCTTCACCTGCGTTTCCTCCAATCTCATTCCTAAATCTTCTTAGACACTGGCGGTGTCCTGCCGAGCTATCTCGGCCCACCGGAAAGTATCAGGGTTTGAGGGCATGCCAAACCTGGGCATCAGCCAAATTCATAAGTATCATACTTCCTTACATTGGTCATAAATAGTGTAAATTACGGGCATCTCACAGTCGCAATCACAAGCTCCAGCTTGTGGCGACGAATTGTTTTATGAAAGAGAGAAATATATAATAAATTATATCCTCGAAGGGCGAACGGCGCGTGGTGTCGAAGCTGGATCCACAATGTCTCCTTCCATAGATATGACAGAGTTTCCTTCACCAGGAGGAGAAACGGAAGGAACCGTACTTCCAGGAGCTCTCCTCTCTACCATGCTAGCACCGAATGGATCAGACATGCGGAAATACCCCGAAGGACTTTTGATGGACTTGGCCGATTCGCGGTGGGAGCGGAAAGGTTTCTCCGGTTGAAGAGTGTCAACTTGGAGAGCAGACGGAGCATGGGCAGCAGAAGGCCTCTCTGAAGGGTGAATGAAGGGGTTTTCAATGTTCTGGGTGGTAGTGTTCGAACGCGAACGCGTGGAATTTGAGCCTGGCGATTTGACCTGAATATCATGAGGAGAATGACGAGGTGTGTCGTAGTCGAGATCAGAAAAGTTTGTGGGCGGGCGACTGTGCTCAGCGCCGGGGTCCGTTACTCGTATCACAGGGATAGCTGGTGCAGCCGGCGATGTGTATGCGTGATCAGCATAGGCCAGCTCTGAATCGACACCAGAGAAGATGAGCCCAGTCGTGGACCCGGGCGGTGTGGCTGCAGGGTAAGAACCGGTGCTGTCGCGATCAGGCGGGTGTGATGGGGCGGGCACTTGCACGGCAGGCTCAATATAGCGCCCTAGATAATCTGCGACCATAGCCGTTTGAGTCTGTTGCATCTCAGCGGTGGGAGGTGCGCCGAGACCAAGAGGGTGCCCGTCTGTAGAGCGATACGTGCCTAGGATACCGGCGGCGGCGGGCGTTGGGGCCCTAGATTCGCCCATACGTGTTCCAGTCCACGAATCAGCACTGTAACGCCAAAGCTCCCGCCTAGACTTTTCCGCTTTAGCCTTTCGGTACCTTGAAACGAGGCGGAACAGGACTAGAAGGATGGCGCAGAGAACGGCGAGACCTCCAATGGCAGATGCAACACCTATGATGACGTTCTTATGTGATGATGAGCTACTAAAATAGAGCGTCAGGCCCCATCATGGATTGTCGGGAAGTCATGGCCCTACATACCTGGAAGTCGCGTTCTGGTTCATCCCAGATTGCAAACTGCCGGACATGCTTGACGGGGATGCAGCTGGGTTTATGATGGAAGGTACATCAGTCACCACTGTGTCTGTCAGGGTTGGCACAGCTAGCAAAGTTGTAGGGGCCGAGGACGACTGAGAGCTGCTGCTATACCTTGCATAAGCAAACGATGCAGCCACGAGATGGAGATATCCCTCACCTAGACCTGAAGAAATTCTGACTCAAGTGAACAGTGGAAGAGGTGTGCAATGTCGACGAAGAGGAGGGATGGGTAGATGAGGAAGGGATGGGCTGCGCAGATGAAGAAGAGGAGGACGATTGTTGTGAACTGCTGGACTCTGTAGTTGTGCCCGAGTTAGATGATATCGAAGGAGATGATTGCACAGGAGGGATTGTCGTTGCCGATGTCAGCGGCGAACTGCTTTCCGACTTAGTAGAAGAGGAGCTTTGCTGCGAGTCTGTCGAAGAACTGATAATGGAAAATCAGCATGCGTTCTCAAAAATTGCTCTTGTGAGACGCACCTCGGAGATGGCTGTGAGCTGGTAGACGTTCCATTGAGTGGTGCATCGAAGTGAGAGAGCGTAGGGACAGGGGAATCAAAAGAGGGACTTGGAGTGAACTCATCCTTTACACCAAATGAAAATTCTTCAATATCGAATGCAGGTGTAAGGTAAAGACCTAGGGAACTCACAGCTCGTCGCTGGGCTACAACTTGGTGAGGCAAACGGGACCATGTAGAGGGCATGATAAACGACTCTCGCTACATGATCGAGGAAAATATTGCAGTCAGTAAGAATTGAGCTAACCGGCCAAGTGAACAAGCAATCGAGTGCGCACGTACGATGTCAAGATTTCCTACCTGCGATAGTAGCTTTAACCGGGGAGCGGGAGCCAATAACTTACGTGAACTACAACGAAAGAAGAGGAAAGAAAGAGAAGAAGGTGGTGGGACACACGGGGGAAAGAGCGAAACCGTAGCACCTCGCCATACGCACGAAGTTGCCCACTGTATAGGTGTTTGGGCAGGGGGTCTCTGATGCACAAGTGCATCGATGATGGTCGCAAGGAACCCTAGGGAACTGCAACTACCAGCGAGACCAGTCTCGGTCCGAGCTTCGATCGAGAGAGCGCGGCAACAGAGACCCCACCTACTGCTCCCAGCTGATGATACGAAGCAGATGGCTGCGACACGACCATGGAACAGCGCTGGTGATGTCGGGCGTGATGCGACCTGGATCACGCACAGCTGAGTAGTGAGCAGGGCTTCGGCAGGGTGTGAACGGCGACGAGAGCTCACTTTAGATATCGCATCTATTTCAGGTCTCTATTGTCCGTCGAGAGGTGAGGGTGAAAGGTAGAACATCGGGAGCCGATCACGCTCTGATGCATGATGTCCGAGGTTAGGATAAGTAACCACATGAAACTCGCTTTTCGCACATACTTATAGCACGTAGACGCGCAGACTACAGCCATCAATCAAAGCAGTGACGCAAGAGATATAAAATGTGTCGTACTCACTATGTAAACCAAACTTGGACCCCCTCGAAAGACACTAGAATGCTGGAAGAAATACATTGCTAGAAGTGGTCTGTAGTCGCTACAGGAGGACCCATGGGGATTAAAAGTACAAAGCTATACAGTACGCAACTAGCGTCGCCGAAAAAGTCAAGCATAGGGTCACACCGCGCGACACACTCTGTAAACAGTTCGTTAGCATAGGTATACAACAATTCAAGCATAAGCGATTCAGCAGCATACATACCTACTCCTACCACACCTTCGCTCACCATCGCCCATCCTCCATCATCGGATCCTACCGTCGATACTAAGGGCACTAGCAGTCCTACGAAGCGTCGGCCGAGCCCACACGTCCCAAATCTTCAACTTATTCTCTTCCGGCACAGCAAGCACGATCTTCTGTCCATTAGGGCTCAACAAGCTCCCAGCAATGTTGCTATTCGCTCCCGGTAGTGTGACAACGTGCCTCAAGCTGGGGTAGGAATGCACAACGACGGAGTTGCTGTAGGGGGAGGGTATAGGGTCGTTGTCGATGAGCTGCAAATCTTCCGTGTACGTCTGGGGTGCGCTTGTTGTCTTGCCTGGGCCGTGTGTGCTGAGAATCTCTTTGCAGTGCGAGGAGAAGTGGAGAGACGTCACGGGGGCGTCCAGTTCTATCTTGTCGGGGTGCGCCGAGTTGAACATGGATGATGTAGATCCACCGACTGTCCATACTCGGATGGTTCCCGTCTTCTCTGGGGTAGAGTCACCTGTGGCGAGGATCTTTGTCTGCCATGGGCACCAAGCGAGAGCCTACGATACTTCGGGATCAGTGATGGGTGCGACGAGAGCGAAGGAGGCAATTACTGTGACTGCGCCTGTATGCTGTATCTTCCTACGTCTTTGGACCACATCTCCAACTTCCTCAACAGGGACTCCCGGTTGTCGGATATCCCACACGAGTACAACACCAGTTTCGTCTCCACTAGCATATAATCTGCCCTCGGTATTCCATGCCAGGCTGGTAATCTTTGCTTGATGTCTTGTGACACGCTTGATAGTATCCTTCGCCTTTGGTGTTCGCGAGTCGTAGTGCTTGATAGTCCCTTTCTGGAAACCAACAGTCAGTGTATGAGTGTTCCACTTCATAACTGACGCCCCGGAGGCCTGCCAAGTAGTGGTGTTCTTCTTTGCCGAAATGTCCCAAATCTGTACGCATCCCGTAGATGTCCCGGCTGCAACGATGTTCGGCTGGTCCTTACCAGCGCATTCAAGCAGACGAAGGTCCCCCGCGCTCTCCTTGAGCTTGCACAGCTGCGCGACATCTTCATTTGTCGCAAGGTTCTTATAGTGTACCCGATTACCGCGTCCAAACACGAGAACGTTGTTCACAGACCAACTAACTGGCCACGTCTTGGCCGCTTCGTCGCCGGTTGCAGTGGCGAAGAAATCAATGAACACCTTCCCGACGCGCATGTTATGTTTGGCCGACGTCTCCGGGTACGTTTGGACGGCGGGAGATTCCGACCGGTGCGACCTTAGGTCCATCGAACTGACAGATGTACTCCGCATCAACGCCATTCTGCTGTGCAGCGTCTCGTCGATCTCTGTGCGACGCGAGGTTGAGATATCCGAGTACGAGGATGCTGCACTGAGCAGACGCGGTCTCATGGTATTTTTGTAAGCCCTCCTCTTGGTTGGAGTTCGCTGAAATGGAGTGAGCGCATGTCACGGCATGAGACGGAATTCGGCGCTCACCAAGAGACTAAGACTAAACGACGATACGGACGCAGACGACACGAACGACTCGTCCCCCAGACCCGCAAACGAGGTGGCACCAGCCAACCTCGGCCTTTTCACCTCTTCCAGTTCTTCCTCGACCTCATACTCGCTGAGAGAGGAGATGGTGCGCTTCCTGGTCGTATCTTCACGCGTCGGTTCCGGCGGAGTAGCAGGTCCGTTACTACTCGCACAGACGCGTCACAAAGTGCCAACACACAGCTTAGGATATCATCAACGCGTGTAGAATGCGTCAACATACCTTGAAGATGAGCCTGAGGATTGAGACGAAACCAGGGACATCGCGACACGGAAGAGAGACGAAAGAAAGAGACGCTGGGAGACAGGAGAAACAGAGCCCGTTGGCTTTTATTGCCACGAGTCGGAGATCGGATGATGTATCTCTAGATCTTGATCGTGTTGTTGTCGCGGTGTTGACGCGTTGAGTGTACAACCTGATTATAGCTAGCAGAGCGTAGAAATAAACTGCAGGACACCAGAAGAACTCAGGACGGGCAAAACATCGAAGGGGACGAAGGGAAATGAGAGGCGGGCCAGGACAGCGACAATCCATCAATTTGTCGTGATGTCAATGTCATTGCGCGTCATGAAATGGCCAGAACATATTAAGGCCATCGTTGAGCCTCAGCCATACTCTAAGGGTGTGAATACTGCAGGGGAAGCAATTACTTTTCGACCAGGACCAGAAAGAAGACCGTGCAGTGCTCAATTTGAACGCCGGACTGCCTTTACCACAGTTTCCAAATCCGGCCGAATAGAATGAGATCAAATCGGGCTTGATCAACGGACCAATCATATCTCTCTTCTGACTCTACTCTAAACCGCCATCTGCTATCTAGCACGTACAAGTTCACAACCGCGAGAATTTAAGAATTATCTCGACCAGCATCTATATCTACGATGAACAAGACGCAGTACTATCTTTCCCAGTGTGCCGAGGCAGCCACCAAGAGTCCAATGTGCTTTACCCTCGGAGCAGTTATGGTCAAAGGCGGCAAGATAATCTCGACAGGGTACAACCACTATCGTACTCACTATGACGGCAACGACATAGGAGGTCACGGACATCGAAAGGTAGACCTATCTCATATTACTGTGCTATAAGTATATCACTGACGTCCATGCGTCTCCATGAATACAGCCAGTCTCTATGCATGCAGAGATGCACGCCATCTACACTTTCACTGGCATGTCTCCTTCGTTCAAGACGCAGGTTCAAGCCATTCAACGACAAGCTACGTGCAAAAAACCGCACAAACAGCGTAAATTATGTGCCAAAGGGATCAAAGGCTCGACGAAACCCAAAGCATGAGCCCCTTTCCACTCCATCCACTGGCAGGCTGGGTGACCACGACGACTCGACATCGAGTAGCAGCTGCAGCGACTCAGAAGACTACAATATAACTCCTCCGACCTGGCAGCCCGGCAAAGGCTGGAACGTACGCCGCAGACAGTCCCGAGTCAACGGCGCAGACATCTACGTCGCGAGGATGACGAAGAGTGGCACGGGGTCTGCGAAGCCGTGTTGGAGGTGTCTTGAGTGGTGTCGGTGGGCGGGTGTGAAGCGGGTGTTTCATTGGAATAGCGAGGAGGGGAGGTTTGATGTTGTGAAGGTTAATGGGGATGGGAGGGAGAATTATGAGACGAGGGCGGATGGGCGGTTGTTTGCTGGGAAGGTGAGTTGTTTGCTTTATTTTATTGGATGTAGAATTTATAGTATGCACTTTGATACAGGTTTTGCGTTAGTGCATACTGGGTGTAATGTAGTTTGGTATAGCGTATGCCACTACAGCAACTCATTCCCACTAATATTCCATTCATACGAAAGCTTTCGGGATATGGTGCTCTCGCACGTACCGGGTTCATGACAATTCTA
The DNA here is from genome assembly GCA_037042295.1 of Irpex sp. Y119-03. Taxonomy (NCBI): domain Eukaryota; kingdom Fungi; phylum Basidiomycota; class Agaricomycetes; order Polyporales; family Irpicaceae; genus Irpex; species Irpex sp. Y119-03. The sequence goes on along the minus strand of JAXQKB010000158.1, from coordinate 35,019 downwards.
CTAGTGTGCCTATCTTTAGTCAGATTAGAAGGTCTTACACACCTCACATGCGACTTCTACGCCTCCCCTCATCAAGTCCCTTAATCTCCCTCTCCCCAACCTCGTCCCACCACCTTTCCACAACCTCATCCGCATCGTATCCAAACTGCGCCTCAGTCTTCCTCTCGTCCGCCCACTAATTCGCACTCCCTTCCCCCTCTCCACCACCACTGCGATCCCTCTCTCGATCTCGCCTGGCAGCCTCTCGCATGCTCTCATCCCTCTTTCGCTGTTCCTCCCCGTCTTCCAGGTGGAATATCGTCTGGTTCAGTCTACTGCTCTCTTGTGTCTCCGTCGCTCGGGGAAGCCTCAGTGCTTCGTATGCGTATAGGAGTGGTTTTATTTGCGAGGTGTGTGAGAGGCGGGAGAATAGGTTTCCGAGGATTGCGGCATCTTCGATGGCCATGGCTGCGCCTTGCGCCCGATACGGCTGCGAAACGAGCTGGTGAGTGCATGACTAGAACATGAGGAATCCTAACTCACGAGCATTGGATGGCAGGCATCTCCTAGCAGTGTTATCCTTCCGGACGGATGAACCCACGTCTCCAGTGGCTCCCTGTCCATCAATCGCCATTTTAAAGTCGACGAGACATGAGACAACATCTTTCGCACTCTTCCAGGTTCGAACATGATTCGCACATGAGCTTTGGCGTGAAAATATTAACAAAAAGAGCACAAGACGACTCACCGTGGCTCGAAATCAGCAAAGTCAGCCCTCATCTTATCTGCACTCCCCTCTGCCGTCCAAGACTCCACAGATCCATCGTCCGGATGCGCAAGCACGATATTATACTCCCTCTTCGCCCTCTTCATCCCAACGCCCCATCAAACCAAACTCCTCATCAGCTCAAAACACACATACCACACCAAGGGGACAAACGTACGATACAATACGCCATAATATGCCTCCTAGGACCCATCCACCCCGTCATCTCCGGTCTATCCACAAACGGCTTCAGCTCTGGGTCTTGGATCATCACCTCGGTGGGTATTATAGCTCGGTAAACTGCGTCGCCCGTCGGGCGAGGTGGTTTGGCGACTTTTCCTGCTCCGGCTAACACGATTCGCTGGACAACACTTTTTATCCCATCTGCACCGACTACGAGATCGCCTGTTATGGTGTGACCGTTGGAGAGCGTGACAGTGGGTTTCTGTGTAGTTGGGGAGATGGTTATGTCGGTTACGGTCGAGTTAAGGCGAAGGGTGACGGGTTCGTGGCCGTCCTGGTGTTCATTGGGAGACTCAAGTGGCTTGCCATCTCCATCCTGCACGCGAAGATTGAGTAGCCCCACCAACAACCTATGATAATCTGCCCTATGGATATGCCAATACGCCCACTCCTTCCTCCCCTCCCCCTTCTCCTTTCCCTCATTCCCTCCATCCTCTTCTTCAACATTCCACCTCCACTGCGTCTCCCCCACCACACTCCCACACTCATACCTCCTAAGCACAACCGCCCTCGGCCTCACCGCCCGTCCACCACCTTCACTCGGATCTTCTATCTTCTCCTTCGACAGGCCCCATCGGGCGAGCAGACGAGCGACGTTTGGCGTGATTTGGATCCCTGCGCCCACTTCGCCGATGTGGTGCGAGGATTCGAGGATGGTGACTTTGTGGCCTGCGCGGGAGAGGGTGTGTGCGGCTGCGAGTCCACCGATGCCGCAGCCGACTATGATTATGTGTAGGCGGAGATTTGCTTGTCGGTGAGTTGTTTGTGAGGTCGACTGTGAGGAGCCCGTCATAGTCGAGCCAGATAGAACCTAAGCAAGGTAAGTATGTAGTCGAGGGAGACAGTCAAGACGTACTTACCTGCTGCTGTGCGTATATACGACACCAAGAGAGCGTGAAGTCTTCTGCCGGTTCAACGTGAGAATACCGACATATGTAAGTGCTGAGAGCTGACAGGTTGTCGGAAGCTATAGGTTAATCCATACTTCAGGCATGACTACAATGCAATTGAGTCTGTACGCAGCACCCATGCGGTCATTTGATTCTTGAGTTCTGTGTCCTGGGTGAATGACGGTATGGTTAGATGGTCAAGCCGGTCGGCGAGGGGACGTGACGCGTGTAATACTGCCAGTGAACGAAGTGGATATCTAGAAAATACTGCGCAAAGCATCTTAATCTTTGGCTTCTTACTTGCTTGTCAGCTGCCCATTGCACTCCCCATTCGAGTTGAGTGAATATATTCCCATTTGCACGAACTGCCAGAGAAAGTAGAGAACAAGAAAACGTACCTGCCCTACCTTCAAGCACTCACCCAACGATTCTATAACGCACATCAGCCTGTAACCACTGTACATGAGCAGGGATCTATAGCCTATTACAACCAAAGATTAAGCGACCATACTAATACTTATAAAACAGCACCTCTCATCACCCTGCCTCCCAAAAATCAACCACGTCTCCGCTGACGCCTGGTAATGGGCCTGTTGATAGTCTGGATCGTCTGCTTCGTCCCAGCCTGCTTCTGCGCCTCCTCCGCCTGTTTCTTAAAGTAGTCCTTGATATATTGTACAGTCTCGCTCATGCTCGCGCTCTTGTTGCCAACATTTTTGGGACGGAGGGGAATTCCGAAGAGTCTGCGGAAGATGGGTACGCGGAAGACGAGGGTTTGGACGCCGAGGGCGAGTGTACCGCATAGGACTGTTAGTTGTGTGCCCTGTATGAGGAATAAGCAAGTGATCAGCAGCCGGGCGAGTGGGGAATAGATGGGGTGGGACGTACGGCAGGTAGGTAGCCCATCCAGACTGTGCCGGCTAGTGTGAGCACTCGGAAGATGTTGATCATGTGTGGGGCAAATTCAGAGGTGCTCATGTCTTGCGCCGAGAACTGGAAACATTTGGTGAGTAACGTGTGATGAACCACAAACAAGAACGCCACTTACCGTCATTTGGATGTTCATGACTATCGTTCCAAGGATGGGAAGGACCCACGTGGGGTCCGGGACAGTAAGGTCTGTAAGAAGGCTGAAGCCGCTGTTCTTCAGTCCCTCCAAAGGCAAATCGCACATCTTCTTCACACCGAGGAACATGCCAATCGTAACGGGCAACTGCACGAACAGCGGAATGAAGTTCTTCAACGGGTTGACGCCAATTTTTGCGAACAACGCCCTCTGCGCGAGAGCGGCGCGCTGCATCTCGAACTGATTTCGCTCTGCGTACGCTGCTTTTACTTGTTCCGTCACTGCCTGGATTTCAGGCTGGTGCTCCGCGAGTTTGGCAGCGTTGCTCATGCTGGCCGCGGCAAAGGGGATAAGGATAATTCGAGCGGCGAATGTACCGGCAACGATCGTCCAGAACCAGGGCATACCAGTTGCGACGTGAAGTGCATCTAAGCCCCATACGGAGAGTCCTGCTGGTGACCATGACGTGAGGCCTGCTATCGCGGGGTCGGAATACTGCGAAACAGCGTTTAATGTGTCGGGGGATACGCTGGAGAGCGTGTCTACGAGCGAGTTGGACGCGTCTGATGCGACTCCAGCATCTGAGGGAACGGCGGAGGAAGCTTCGGGAATGGTGGCAGAGGCGGGTTCTACGGCATCAGACGCAGGGGACAAGGTTGCGACTTCTTCCGGAAGTACTTCTGGGGTTGGAGGGGTTGAAGGAGTGGGAGTGGGTTTTGAAGACCATAGTGAGAGATTACGAGTACTTCCGGGTAGAGGTACAAATCCTTGTCGGAGCGAGTGTGGTCGGAGGAGGTACGATGACTGTGAAGAGTCAGCACAACGCCAAACAATTCAGTTTAACACTAATACCTGCGTGTTCATCGTGGAAAGCAGTCTGACAGTTGCTGGCGAAGCAACATGCCGAGGAAGTCTAGTATAATGCAGGCAAAGTTAATTTCACCCTCTGACAGCACAGTAGACTTGAACATACCTTGAACCCGCACCGGCCCTCTTTCCAAAACCACAAACAGCTGTGCGCATCATTTTGACCTTGCCTTCGTAAATTCCAAGGGCCAGAAGGTAAGGAAGTCCGCTGGTTCCGCGAACGAGGTGGAGGTCGGGCTCAGAGGACGAACTTGTGGAAGCGCTCATAGAGGCAGTCGTATCGGCAGCGCATGCGAGGGCGGTCTTCACTCCTCTACCTCCAGGACCTCACTCGCCGACCACCGTGTTCAACAATTGACACGACAGCAACTTGGATGCGCTGAGGCACACTACGCTGATATCCCTCATCTCACCAAACAGAGCTTCTTAAAGAAGTGCTGCGGTCCCTCGGTGCAATCTCAGCTCAAGCTGCCCTCTCTCTGCTTCCTCTCGTACCGTATCCCCTCCCAGCTGAACTATGGCAGAATGGAATCAAGTACCCACGCCGGTCATACTCGCAGCGGCAGCTCCCACTAGCACTGCTGGGCCAATAGCAGAGGAAGAAGAGTACTACTCGTCATGGTCCCTGTTCCTGGTGTGCCTGCTGCTCATTCTGTCCCTCTTCACGTCGTACTATCTACAAATCAAGCGCATACGACTTCTTCATGAAACACTGGTTGCAATCTTTGCTGGCTCGTTTGTGGGTCTGGTGGTTAGGCTGGCACCGGGAACGATGATTCGTGAAATGCTCGTGAGTACCATACATGACGCCCTAATGGAATTAAGGCAGTGACGTTGTGACACAGACGTTCAAACATACGCTATTCTTTAACCTCCTACTGCCACCTATTATTCTCAACTCTGGCTACGAGCTAAAGCAGGTACGTCTACTTTATCTACGCGACGTAGATCAACTTGACAGACTTCAATTGCAGGAGAACTTCTTCCGCAATTTTGGCTCAATCCTTACGTTTGCGTTCCTGGGAACCACGATATCTGCAGTGGGAGTCGGGTACGTCGTACATCATGTCGCTCATACAGTACACTGAACGCTTTACATACAGCGTACTAGTGTACATCTACTCATTCCTCGGCCTCGAATCCCTCGAAGTATCGCTCATCGAATGTCTCATATTCGGCTCTACGCTATCCGCCACGGACCCTGTCACAATCCTCGCTATATTCAACCAGTACAAGGTCGACCCCAAGCTCTACACAATCATCTTCGGAGAGAGTCTGCTAAACGATGCCGTCAGTATCGTCATGTACGAGTGAGTACTATCCGTCCATTCATTCGCTTTCAATTCAAATCAACCCCGGGTTCCTAGAACGCTGTCACAATTCCACGGCACCGAGATCTACATCTCTTCTCTCTTCCATGGTATTGGCATCTTCTTGCTGTCCTTCAGTGTATCAATGGCACTTGGTGTCGTATTCGGCCTCGCCATGTCTCTCATCCTCAAACACTCTTCGCTGGCGCAGTACCCCGGAATTGAATCATGTCTGGTTGCACTTTCCGCGTACACGTGCTACTTCTTCTCAAACGGCCTCTCCATGTCTGGAATCGTCTCCCTCCTATTCTGTGGCATCACACTCAAGCACTACGCATACCACACAATGTCCCGACGAACTCAGCGCACTACCAAATACATCTTCTCCACCCTCGCACAGCTCTCAGAGAACTTCATCTTCATCTACCTTGGACTTTCCTTGTTCACCAGTCCTCCATCCTCTACGAAGGTGACAAATTACTTCAAGCCGCTGTTCATCACGATCACCACCGTCGCTGTCGTCTTCACGCGTTACGCCGCCGTATTCCCTCTCTCAGAGGCGATCAACTTCTTCCAACGCCACGCGCGCGGACAACGCACGGAAGAGATCCCTCATTCGTACCAAATGATGTTATTCTGGGCAGGTTTGAGAGGAGCAGTCGGCGTAGCTCTCGCAGCCGGTTTCAAAGGCGACAACGCCCAAACACTGAGAACGACCGTCCTCGTCGTAGTAGTGCTTACAGTCGTCATGTTCGGAGGCACGACCGCATACATGCTCGAAGTGCTCGGGATCCGAACAGGCGTAGAAGACGATGCGGCGAGCAGTAGCGACGAAGAAGAGCTTCCGCGACCTGGGTGGTTCCGCGGGTACGGCAGGCGGACCACCACACGGGGATTGAACGTATACAACGACGAAGAGGAGGAAGAGGGCTACTTGGTCGCGCAGCAAGCAGCTACGGCCGCCCGAGGAAGAGTTGGCCTCCACTACGGTCATGTCCCCAGCTACAACCACCAAGCGCAAACACCGAACGGTGCACCTTCTCCGCTGAACAACAACACCATCTTCTCCGCTGCATCGTCTGATTCGTACGACTCTGAAAATGAGGTTCTCCCGCTCGCTCCTACCGCCTTAGAGAATGGAAAAGCCAAGGGTCCGTCAAGGTCGGGATCTAGGACGCCAAGCGGTAGTGGCCCACTGTCTGCTGCTGGACTCTTACCAGAGGACGGAAAGTGGTTCCAGGCGTTAGACGAGCGATATCTATTGCCTCTATTCTCAAACGCTACTGCAAGTCGAACCTTCCACGCTCGACGCGCACGACGAGGCGCATCCGGTACAGGTGCAGGACCGTCTAGCGGCAGCCGACTGGCTACGCCCGGAGAGTCTGAAGACGAAGGAGAAGACGACGGCCGGGAGCTCGATTTGAATGCGGTGGGTGCCAGGTCGCCTCGGTCGCCCAGGTACACTGGGTCTCCGCCGCCTGTGGACAGCCATGGACAGGATGCGCGGGATATTCCGAGGGCGGCGACGGATGAGAGTAGGATTGAGAGGGGCTTGGCGAGTCCGATGTTGAGGAGGGATAGTGAGGGACAGGGGAGGGATAGAGCACCGTAGGTTGTTTGGTGTAATGACATTATAGCTGGTTTTGGGTTGTATGGCTTGGTATATATGTATCTATTTCGTTGAAAGAGAAGGTAGGAAGCAAGCCTAGGTCGGTGTGCGCGTCGAGTCTCCTATGTAAGCGATAAAAGTAGAACTGTTTGGATACAAAGGGGCGAGTACAGGTGGCGAGTATACAATTGTCAATAAGGCATGATAACTAAAGTAGTCTAAAGTCATAAGAGATCATAAAGGTATAAACGAGTAGAAAGAAGAGTCCATCGTCCGAAAATATGGCAACAAAACGATATCATATCTTGAATATGAGTACCAATAGCGTGATCTCAACAACAGCCACCACTATCGACACCGCAACAACTATCCACCCCGCAGTGACGAACGGCCTCCCAAAAATCCGTTTTCCAGTCTGCCCAACAGTCTTGATAGGATTGTGAAGGGAAGGATGGAGCCAGCTGTTGTCGGCGAAGTCGTGCAGGGAGTGTCGTTGTCGGAGGAAGGCCATTATGTAGAGCATCGCTGCTAGGACGGTGTAGAGTATCCCAACTAGATAGAGAGTGATGTGAGGATGTAAGAGTGACGAGAAAGTGCTGGCTTACTGCGATGAAATCGCTCATCGAATAGACGGAGGACCGTGAGAGCGTATCCTAGATTACTGAGTGCGCTACGTCCATAGGCACCGTCAAACGTCCTCTGTCTGGCCCTAACTTCCACTGGCAGAAGCAGCACGGGTAATCAATATCAACAACCTTCTGTATGGTTCAAGCCTCACGAACCACTCACCGAGTTCATTCACATCAGACGGATAAAACGAATAACTGCGCTGTCCACTATCCGAAACAAAAGATAAGATTAACAACACACACAATCGTCCAACAGCCAATAACTCACTGGTAGAGGTGGTAATCAGGTCTTCTCGATTGGCTCATGGCGACCCTGGAGATTGCGGGGATGAGGTGGTAGGAAGAAAACGGCTGAGTAAGCGCCGTATGATGACAGGATGTTGATGGCGCTGAAAGTGTGTTATTTCCTGTTTGGGTAAGTCTGGGGACTAAACGCTTTGAGCAGATCTGGATCTGTCATGTGGGTATTGGCTGGCTCTGGCTATGGGGGATTCGGCGGAGCAAGGCGACTCTATCGGTAGATATATGTTCTGTAGGTACTAATGACGACTCGGAGAATAGTCAACTCAGCCATACGCGCAGCCATGTTTGCCAGCGACCGCCTATGTCTGAAAGAGAAACATCTTTGTAGGTCCACTGTTAATTTTAAAGAGACCTCAATGAATAAAGTGCATCGTGCGATGTAAGTAGTCGTATATTCAGACGGTTCTGCATGGTCCGAGTGGATGTTCGTTTGTCATTCATGGTCTCAAGATGGCGGCACATGCAGACATACTTCGCGCTTCTGACCAATACACGATAGCGTATATACCGTGCGCACGGCAAATACACTCAGTTTCAGAGCGCATACGGAGTCCAATCTGGAGGCGGAACAAGTCTCAACTAGGCCAATTTCAAAGTTCAGTCTAGTCGGAGTATCACTAAACAACGCCCACTGTCTAGTATAAACATCAATAAGGCCTGTAAGCACGCTTATGTTACTGCATAACTTAGTATCAGGCAACATATGATTACGGACCATGCCTTGCACATAGCGACTGGTGACTGACGTCGATGTTATCTATGTAACAACAATCATCATCATCGTGATGTGGTCAGCAGCAGTACAATATGTATAATGATGCAAGCCGCCGTCAATATTCTGAACGTCATCCAAAGTACCTCGAATGTCCAAGGTCGACGTGAAACGATGTCAGGCAAGAAGTAAGCTGAGGTGCGTGATGCGTCGGACGAGCTGAACATGGGCAGTGGCACAGGGGCGGACGTGTACTGGCCAGCCGCCACCGGTAGATCGCTTGGGTGAGAACAAGTTCGGTAGTGAGTTCGACATGAAGGCTTCTACAATTGAGATACGATTCTACTGCGTGGGGAGAAATCTGCAGAATCATTGGAACTATCCGCCGACCTCATCAGCTGGCGACCTCATCAGATGCACGGTGGACATCTTGACCTCGCTTTGACCAACGCTCTGTCAGGGGCAACGAGAACAATATTGACCGACGGTTGTAAAGTCCCCGCAGAGTCTATCTCGCTGCTTTATTCAGGGGCAGAGACTTCGCTCGACAAGACCTGAGAGAACCTAGCATATACGTTCGAGAGCAGATCAGCTACAATTGAGAGCTTCGACGAGAGCTTGGACATCGTGGTAGAGAGCAAGAGGCGGAAGCCCATATTAGGCCCAACACCGATCTCAGCAGCCGTGTTTCAGTTGGTTTCCTCGACGACGCACGGCGTTCGCTCAAGTGCACTCTGCGCAGAATTCGAAGTTCGAAGCCTCCCTTTCTCCTTCATCTTCATCTTTTATCATTGACGAACCCAACACCGCTTCACACGTTCTATAACACTGCTCCTCCAGACAGGCGGCATTTCCAGTTGACTCCTTTGTCGATCGGACATCCGGTTCTCCTGGCGCTGCGCCCCTTGTCTGAATCCCCCCACCACTATCTTCCATTCCTCGAGCTGCCCCTCCGTCCATCTATACTCCCCGGCTGGCCACACGAGCTGTGCTCTGTATCATTAGACTTTCCTGGATTCGTCGCACGTGTAGCATCCCTCACTCTTACTTGGAAGACCCCCTCACTCACGCTTGACCCAAATACCGTCGTCCTCGGTATACGCACCCTCAACGACTCAAACCACCAAGAATCACCGCTTTCCCCGTTAAGACTACCAGACCGCGAGAACACCAACGATGGGCCGTGCACCAGATGAAGACCCACTGACCATAGCGATAGCCCCTCCCCCTGGCGAGACCGAGGAGCAGAAGCAGCAGCGTCTAAGCGCAGAGGCAGAGGCGAGGCGCATCAGCGACGAGATAGACCAGCAGTTGAAAGAGGAGAGAGCGGCGTTGAAGAAGAAGAAGAAGCCGATAAAGGTGCTGCTCCTCGGGCAGAGCGAGAGCGGTGCGTTGGCCATATGTTTGCTTATCGTCCCTTACGGCATCACGATACTGACTTGACCCTGACTGGCATGAAGGCAAGTCCACCACATTGAAGAGTACGTCATGCTCCTCTATTCTGTATGCTCTCGCAAGCTAACTGGGGTTGTGTGGGTGTAGATTTCCAGTTGAATTATGCGAAGCAAGCGTGGAGCGCAGAGCGTGCGGCCTGGCGTACTATCATCCAGCTCAACCTCCTCAGAAACGTCAACACAATCCTCGACGTCCTCAGCTCCGAGATGTCCTCCAAGCCCACCGACACAAACGGAGACTCCAGCGACAGCGACGACGACGACGGCCCCTCTCACTCGCATCCCATCAAATCCAAATCCACAGGGAAAGACGCATCCCTGCCCCCGCTTCGCTTCACCGAAAAACACCGCCTCCTGAAACTACGCCTCCTCCCTCTACGGAGCGTCCAATCCGATATCCAGAACCGCCTCGGGCTGTGCGACTACCCGACGCCAGCAACGGCCACAGAGACGACTTCGAAGAACCGGAACCACGAACTGTTCGTCTGGTCGCATGGGTCGTGGAAGTCCACTGTCGCCTCGCGCAAAGACGGTAATGGCGGTGGTGGTGGGAATGGGGGAGGGGGACAGGGGCATGCGAGGAAGCCGAGCGACGCAGCGCTGAGACGCAAGGGCGGGGACGAGGCGGAGACGATGGAGATTATTGCGAGTTGTAAGGAGGATATGCAGGCGCTTTGGGAGGATGAGGTCGTGCAGGAGATGTTGAAACGGCGGCGGTTGCGGTTGGATCTTATGCCGGGCTTGTGAGTGCTACATATACCAGTTTGAATGTGTGTGTGAATGTGGGCTGATTATGGTGGGTGGTGCAGTTTCTTGCAGGATGTGTCGAGGATTGCGAGGAGGGATTATACGCCGTCTGATGATGATGTTGTGCGCGCTAGGCTGCGTACGCTTGGTGTTCAGGAGCACAGGATATTATTCGAGACTGGTACAGTACTCTTTTTGTTTCACATTATATCCATACGCCAACATCGTCCTTCGCAGGCCCAGCTGCAGGTCTAGAATGGTGCCTCTACGACGTCGGTGGCTCTCGGACACAGGTACGAGTCTCCTCTGTCTCATCCTAACGTCTACAACTCGCGGCTGACACCATTACCACGCCCAGCGCCCCGCATGGTTCCCCTACTTCGACGACTGCGACGCCATCATCTTCCTCGCCCCAATCAGCTGCTTCGACGAAAAACTCGCCGAAGACCGCAAGGTCAACCGTCTGGAAGATAGCTACCAGCTCTGGAAGATGATCTGCACGTGCAAGCTGCTCGCGAAGGCGCAGATTATCTTGTTTTTGAATAAGTGCGATTTACGTGAGTACTGAATTTGTGCTTGTGTTTTGAGGTTGGAAGGTTGGAAGGAGGAGAAAGCTGATTGTCTTTGATGTAGTGGATAAGAAGTTGAAGAGCGGGATTAGGGTGAAGGATTATGTCCCTAGTTTTGGGGACCGGAAGAATGATTTGTCTACTGTTGCGCAGTGTAAGCTGTTCCTTGTCTCTATTCTCTCGTCATGGAGGCTGACGTTTTTGGCCTCAGACTTTGCACAACACTTCAAGGAAATTGCTCGCCAGAACACAGTCGCTGCGAGACCTTTCAGAGTACACCTGACTTCCGTGGTAGATACACATGCTACTGCCCTCACGCTCGGTGTCGGTACGTATTACCGTGTATACCTTCCACATCTTACGCCCTAACTAATGCTTACTTCACAGTGGGAGAAAGCATCCTCCGCTCACAGCTCCGCAACGCCGACCTCCTCTAGTTCCACCTATCGTCTAACACTGTATTAATTAGCTCTGCTTGGTTAGTCCCTACACCTAAATCTCCTAGGCACATATAATGACTTACTCTCAGCTTCAACCTATTATGCGACCTACTCTACTGTAAAGCATAGCGTCCTTCATCTCATCCCCTCTTTGAAGTTCGAACTTTCTTGCTCCGTCGACCATCTATCTTGCATCTACTTGGCGTCGATCTACGACTACTAGTATCTATTATCTACTTAATCTAACTTATTATTGATATCGCCGTGTTTCTTGTCCTCACACTTTCAATACATGCGAATTCCCACTCTCGTCGTCGAAGAGTGTATATCTGAGAGTGATTCTTTGTTGCGATAACTTCATTTGAATTTTGCAAGCAGAAGAAAAGAAAAAAGTGAGTGCTTTTGCGAACTCTCTGGCATGCCAGTGAAAAAAGGAGGACGGGAAAAAAGACGGCCGCATCTTTCAACCTCATCGCTGACAGCAGGATTTGAACCTACGCGGGCAATGCCCAAGTGATAATGAAACGAATTCAAATCACTCGCCTTAACGACTCGGCCATATCAGCTACTTCGAACAACGCGCATCGATGGATTGTGATTACAAGCGATTCAGACCTGCACCATAAGAAGGCGCCGACGCTAACCGCCCTGCCCTAAACCTGGACACGATCATAAAAATTGAGTCGCGTCCTGGCTTCCATCCATCGATATCCCTCACTCTCTCCTCCTCTCCTTTCAACTCCCACTCATATCCCGAATTATGTCTGTCGACTTTGCAAAGCTCGAGGCCCACCTCACCACCCGTTCTTACGTCGAGGGGTGAGTTTTTCGTTTGCTTAATCTCGCTATGGCTTCCAGTACTTTTTGCGATAATTTAAATGATGAACACAACGCTATGGTCCGTGTTTCCAAGAAGCGACTAGACACCGCTGCTCAAGCATGCAGATACCATTCTTACCTAGCTATCTGATATATACCCACTCTTCCCTTCTGCCTCTACGCAAACTTGGGATTTCTCCAGCTAATTTTCGAATTTTCAGATACACCCCCTCGCAGGCAGATGTCACCGTCTTCAAGGCGATCACCTCCGAGCCCGCTGCCACCCTCACGAGCGTAACCCGCTGGTACAAGCACATCAAGTCCTACGAGTCCGAGTTCAGCTCGCTCCCCGGCTCCAGCACCGCCGGTGAGGCGTTCTTCGGATCGGGCGCTGCTGCACCCGCTGCTGAGAAGAAGGACGAGGACGACGATGATGAGATCGATCTGTTTGGCTCGGATGAGGAGGAGGATGCTGAGGCTGAGCGTATCAAGGCTGAGCGTGTTGCTGCCTACAATGCGAAGAAGGCTAACAAGCCCAAGGCTGCTGCCAAGGTGCGTTCCATCTAATCTATTGATGCGATTGTGAGATAGATACTGATATTTGCGTGTGTAGTCCGTTGTCACTCTCGAGGTCAAGCCTTGGGACGATGAGACCGATTTGGACGCGCTCGAGAAGTCCGTTCGTTCCGTCGAGCAGGAGGGTCTCGTCTGGGGTGCCTCCAAGTGGGTACCCATCGGTTACGGTATCAAGAAGCTCCAGATCACTCTCGTCGTCGGTACGTACACGTTAATCTTGATCAGATGAGTCGGCGAAAACTGACGCGTGTGCTTTCGCAGAGGATGAGCTGGTCTCTACTGATGAGCTCCAGGAGAAGCTCCAGACTGACTTTGAGGAGTACATCCAGAGCACTGATATCGCTGCTATGCAGAGTAAGTTCTGTAAAGTTTTGCCATGCACGCCGAGTGCTGACTTTTTTCTGCAGAGTTGTAAAATGTATCATTGTAGACTAGGGCGCGTCGCTTGTGGACGCAGGATGACCATCGTGTAGCACTTTTCTAGGAAAACAAACCGCATTGTATCTCGTAGCTGTACATGAATCGAGTGTCTCTTACTGGAATTCCCCGAGTGATTTTTCGCCGTAAATGAATTGAGGGGAAGGGCAGTTCTCGCCGGCGTTGCCAGCCACCTGCCCTATTTTGACATGTTTGGCGCGCCCTTTTTGATTGTTTGTTGCTAACGCCCTGACTGGTTGTCGCCCTCCCCTCGACAAAGACTCGCTCGTCCAGCACTCACCTCACTCTTTCTTTCTCTAACCTCAACGTTCAACGTCCTTTTTTGAGTCCTCACAGTCGTCGTCGTCGACACTAAACAACTCGTCCACTCTTTCTTCGCTACACTAAAACTGCCTGCGATGAAGTCTTTTGCCGTAATTCCCCTTCTTGCCTCTGCCGCCTGGGCCTTCGTGAGTACCCCTTCTACGCGTGTCTCCTCCAGTCAGAAGTGTTAAACGAGGCTTCATACCACAGACGACCCCCGCAGGCATCAGCACCACCTGTGGCGCGTACCTCCAGTCGCTCGACAAGGACACCAGCCTCGCCAGCTGCACCTCCGCAATCACCAACGCGACCTCCTCCTTCACCCCCGGTTCCTCTGGTTCCGCCTCAGTGCAAGCCGCCCTCACCACCCTCGCCTCCGCCTCCGTCTGCTCCGAGGCCTCCGTGCGCACCGCCCTCACCAACTTCTACGCCGCCTGCCAACAAGAACTCGCAGCCGACACGCCCAACACCGACGTCCTGCAGGTCTACGACGCCCTCTACGTCGTCTACCCCCTCTCCAAGGCTCTCACCTCCAAGGACGACTCCGGCAACTTCTGCGGCGCACAGTCCCTCAACACCCCGCCCGCGGCGGACTCCCTGTACACCGGCTCGCAACAAACTCTGACTCCTAACTTTGACAACCTCAAATCGAGCAACGCGGCGTTTTTGTTCCTCGATCCGTCCCAGAGCAAGGACAAGCTCTGCGTCGCGTGCACACGGTCCATCCTCACCTCGTACATCTCCTTCCAATCCGACCTCGCCTATGGCCCCGGATTGTCTAAGAGCATTCTGCTTGCGGGACAGTCCGCGTTGTACCAGGCTGTGCAGTCGACGTGCGGCGCGAGCTTCTTGAACGGCGCTGTCCAGGCTGCTGGAAGCTTGTCGGATGGTATCCTCGGTGGGAGCAGCGGTGCGGCTAGCATCCGTGCGGGTAATGGCGTCGGTGCTATTGCGTCGTTGCTCGGTGCTGCTGCTCTCGCTGTCGCGGCTGGTTTCTAAGCTGCCTTCCCTTTGTTTAATATGGGAATGAGGTAGCGAGGAGATAGAGAGCAGTGGTAGATTGGTGATTATATTCATGCCGTAGGGGGTTTTGTTGAAAGCTTGTTCTGCGCGTAGTTGGTATTTGGTCCTTGTGCATGCTGTTATATGGCTCCTGTGTGTCCTCACTCCCGAGATTTATATATACCCTCCATCTTGATCTAGCCAGGATTGGTCTTATATATTGAACTTGTGCATATAAGTGCTCCGTATAGCGAGGTTGATTCATGTGCACGTTTATTGGTTTCACCATCCGACCAAGTTTGAGTTTTGGGGCGATCCCAACCAGGCCTGAGTACAACAAACTTTTTTGAGTCTTTCTCGCCGATCAACTTCAATTCTCATCGTACAAAAAGAATTTGTTTTACTTAATTTACGACACCAGCAGGATTCGAACCTGCGCCCACAAAGTGGAATTGATCGTTTCTCGAAGAGGAGATTCTAATCAATCGCCTTAACCGCTTGGCTATAGTGCCTTGAAGTAGCAGCCCTTATACCACGTTATACCCGTTCTCACATCCCTGAGAAGACGCATTTCTTTACTTCTCCCCGCATGCTATTTGCTATGTGTGCATGTTAGCGAGTAGTATCTACGGAATTTTGTAAGAGAAACAAAAAGCTAAAATACTACGAAGTTTAGAGGAAGATGTTGAATGAAGTTCCGTGGCGTGGGAGCGCCTCAGTGCCACCACATTTCATTCAGTACTTGGACTCGGACGGTCAGCTCGACCGTAACTACTTATCTCCATGTTCTATCTGAAATGCTACTTGAAGCTTGAGGCATAGATCCTCTTCAAAACTATCTCATTACCCGCATTGTGTGCTGGGGCTCGCGACAGTGGTTGGCAACCTCTTTATTCCCCGTAAGTATCGCGGTACACTTCGGAATGTCTGACTTACATATGGTCCTTACCGGTTGGTTGGCGATGAGACGACTTACTTCGGGAGTATATCAAAAAGATGAGCAAGCCTCTGTTGACTCCTGCCAGTGACCTCCGTGTGAGTAAGGCCTTACTCTACGCCTCGACCTAACCACTGGACTACCTACTGTCGGACCGTGCCAGTGAGTTTCGCATTCCTATATGCTTGGGAGTGGTGTGGCCGTATGTGAGAACGTACCCATGGCAGAAGAGTAGCGACAGTTAAGTCGCAGTAACCCCATAATTACCACTACCTACCTGGATAGTATATGCCGCTCCCTATGGCCTGTTAACACGACGCCTACGATTGAACGTTGAACCTGACATATGGAAATGGATCAGTGTCACCTGGTAGGTTATGGATCCTGCTTGTGACGTTCACGATGCGTACCGCATACTATCCATTTAGTATACGCGATGGACCTCGCATTCTGGATGATCTTCGTTAGTGTAATCCATAGAGCACATAGACCGTAGCCGTCTTCAATACTTTGATGCGAGAAGTACTCACTTTGCGAAGACAACTCCTAGAAGAAGACTAGGAGCCAGTATGGTCACATACCCGCTGCCGCCTTTTCATAGTTCGCCGAACAACACTGACATGTCTGGCCAGTATAAGATGGATGGGTGGCGTTAGTCGATGGTCGACCATCCAAATATTCACCTGGCAGATACGCTGGAAATCGCCCATTTACAGAACCAGCACGGACGACTGAGCTATGACCGGATGAAACAGTAGTCCATGGGACGTAATTTCTCGCGCGACTTGCAATGCTTACCGTAAGTCGCAGGATCAAAAGAACTAGAGACGAATCCGATGAGAAGCTGTGGCTTAGTAGCAGTCCCAGAGACAGCGGTACACACCGTTGTCACCAATGGGTATAGGAAATTGGAATTGGTCAATGGGTGGAACGTGTGCTCGCTTCGAGCGATAATTGTGTAGTCGGCCACTTGCGCGATTTGTGGTCAGCAACTGCAAAGTACTTATACAGTAAAGTGTATTCTGTGTTTGAGTTCGAATACTAAGAGAAATGACGTACAGTACGCTGTACTCATACCCATCAAAACGAGAGAGCGTGCGTCACCTTGTGATTGTTTAGCGACGTTGAACACGAGGCGTTCGCATATGTGGCCACGACGACGAAACCACAACAAACGGCCCTCTGACCTACCCTGCCCTACGACGTCGTTTGACGATGACATGCCCATCCTCTGGAACTATTCAGGCTCGCGTGAATATCTCATTGGGAGAATTAGATAATGAGGGTCAGGAAGCTCCCTCTGGATCGCACACAAATGCTGCGTCGGGATTAGAAGTATACAAGAAAGAGTCGCAGATACAAAGCAACGATACGTACTGCGTCTCCGGATTCGTCGTTCCCGAGTCTTCGAGCCCGGTGACTAGGCTCAGAGGTCCACGATGTTCTTTTTGAATCAGTGCCCTGCGACGTGGCTGTGCGGTGATAAGTATTTGGATGCCTGTCTGAGGCCCTGACCATTGAAACCCGAAGAGTTCTCTTGCTCGAAGGTGACAGATGGAAGCAAAGAGAAACCGAGATGATGATCGCACCTCAGAGGATGATTAGGGTTTATGTAAGGTTAGGCGCTTCAACATTGTATGCTGAGGATGACAATGATGATGAGCTGGCAACAGTGACAAACGAATGCACAACAGCCATCAGCCTCGACGAACAAGCCCGGAGATAGAATGAGAAATCATTTTGAAGCGCCGCCGACTAGTACTCGAACATTCAAGGCTCCTCGCAACGGTTGCACCCAACTGCCGCGCCTCGATGGAACAATCTGTGGGTAGGCGGGCTGGTAGTATTAGCTATGATAAACATCCTGCTCACCACGTGAAGCTCGGTACGTCGGGCGAATTCTATTATTTGCACATATAGCAACTTATCAGATATACTGGCACGCATGCTGTACTTACTCAGATCAAGCTGAAGTAGCTATCATCGCTGGCCTGTCTGCACCAGTGCATATTTTCTGGGTCCCAATTTTACGACTTAAACCAGACGGCGTCGAGGACTGGCCAAAAGACCGCGTCCTATTCTCCAAAGCCGCTGCTACCGCAACCGTGTCGGCCGTCTTCGTCACCTACCAGTCTATTCTCCAGCCTGTGCCGAACTTAGGAAACTTTGGAGACCTTTGGGTCACCCCAAACACTCTCTTTTGGAAAGAAGAGGGAGGTAATTGGAGGAGATGGGTTCCTCGATTCTACTTTCACCGGTGTCCTTACGACGCACAGCGCGGTCTCATGTTATCGCATTGGGCGGAGTTCAAGTACGCCGGACCTACAACTGCGGTAGGCGAGCGTCGTGAATGGGCCTGTGAGTACCAATGACAGTGACAGCAACCTACTTGGCACATATGTTCCGAGTGCGCTAACTTCTCGACAGTGAACAGGGTCCCGCACTCGTGCATTCCGTTATCCTTCAGAGAGCAGATACCACGTGTTGCGGATGCCATCGAGACGGAGCATCGAAAGCTGGAAGAGGCTGATGTTACTCTTCTCTTCAACGTCCGCCTTGATTATATACGCCTTGGTGATGAGGCCGCGGTACTCGCTGCGCATCAAGTCGAACCAGCTCAGAACCAGGAGCAGGATGAGGACGAGGACTTGCATCCGGATCCCCAGGGTGAGACAGGAGACGGTGAATCTCTCCGCGAAGAAGACATCGAGCAGGAGCCTGCCGAATCTCAGCTTCCACCAAGCGGTCCAGGAAGCGATGTCAACTTCCCCGAAGATTCTGTTGAACGAATACCCGTAGAGTCTCAAATTCGAGAGCCTGAGGATGGTGGTGGTGAAGATGTACCTACTCCCGAAGAGCAGGCGGAGGAGAATGGTGGAGACGACATACCAAATCCTCAAGACTTAATCACCCAGGCACCTCCAGAAGCGAACAGCAGAAGATATTCGGAGAAGTCAATCCAGGTTGAACCAATGTCCGTAGACCTCCAGGATGAAGAGCGTCCAGGAGATAACGTACCACCGACTGTTGAAGACCCGATTGAGCGTACAGTCATCGATACCCAGCTATCTGAAGGGGAGGTCGAAGTGCTGCTCGATGAAGTGGACTCCAGTCAGGGACGGTCTCCTAGTATACAGTCACCAGAGCGTCGTGCACAGGAAGAGACCACCTCGATGGAGTATGACTCTGCGGATCTAGAAGACATGGATGTAGGTCTCATTGTATTCGAAATCACTCGACAATATTGTAATGAATACTAATGTATGTTGACTTCCCACATGCGTAGATCGACCCCGTCTTCGAAGCGAAACGCCAACAATTCGAAGAGCACATATCGGTCATTGACCGTCTCGTCGAGACGATGCGCGCCGATGTTGAGGGTGGAGACGAGGAATGGCTGGATAGCACTGCGTCGGATGTACGCATGGTTGCGCTCCTTGCGAAAGATATCTTGGCGAGGAGGGACCCTGGTCAGCCGAGGGTGCTTTAGGTGTTTGAATGTTTTGTGTATGATGACCCATTGACGCTAATTTAATGGTACTGATTTGAGATTGGAGCGTTGACCTCGGCTGGGGAATTGTTGCTAAGGAAGTAGACGACTCGTAAGCTAATATTTATGCCAGGTATAATATTCCGTGACTCGTTGATTCTTGTCTACTTGCCAGTGTGGCATGCGATTTAGGAGATCCGATATGAGAACTTGAAAGTGAAGGACTACTATATATGAGATAAGTAGTAGACTTCGAGGTAAAATATTCAGTGCACATGAAGTGAGTGTAATATGGTGGAGCAAGACCTGATACAGTTGCGAAAGCACATCAATAATGACGAAAAGGAATACTACAGGCCAGCCCAAAGTTTGATGGAGCGCGCGGGAGTGTGCTGGGGTCCTGCCAATGGACTCAGCGGGGGGCGCCTGAGTTCGTAGTTTAAACGTTTATGGTTTGAAACTCCATGAGTGCATGAGTGTTTACTTACTCAATGTGCAGATCCGGGCTTTCAAACGATACACGCGAAGCCCGAGGGTGGCGATCGTGTACACACGAATGAATGAGACTGAAGCTGAGTTAGGGTCTGCCACCGGCGTCTGTCTGTGTAACGTGCAAACGACGTTCGAATGGGCCCACGGCTACTACTAGTAGTGCGTTCAACCTCCACCACCTTCGCTGGGAGACTGCAGCCTCCAGATACGAGCTCTTCAATGACAAATTAACGTCATGGCGGCCTCCATGGTTTACAAAACTCACCCTTATCAACACATTGCTCTTTGTAAGCCCGTTCCTCATAAGAAATCGTGCGGATACCGTGGTCACGGTGCTCAAAAGTTATCTAGGCCAGGCGGAACGTGAACTCATCACCGCTTCGCCTGTTCCAATCAACATCTTCTGGGTGAACCATATGGACGTTAACATGCAAGTCAAAAATTGCCCTACCTGGCCCCACAACCGCTCGTATATGTCTCTCACCGGGAAAACCATGGTCGGAGTCTGTGTTGCTTACCAGACAGAAGGCGAGCCTCTGGCGTCGCTTGGGTCTCATGGAGATCTATGGGTGATGCCACAAGCCATGTTTATCAAAACCGCCAGCGGTTCATGGACTCCGTGGAACAGGAAGGTCAAATACCCTTGCCCCTTTGATACTTCTCGACGGCTCGCCTGGACATATAACGCTCACTTCAAGTACATCACCGGAGGGACCGTGCGGCGTCAGGGCGTAAAATTGGAGGGTACGTACCTGGTGACAGGTTCCTTACCACTCTTTGCACGGTTGGTGTTGAACGTACGGTTTGAGTAGAGCGTGCGCGGCGTGGCTCCCCAATATATCCCATTCCTGAGCATGGCATAGAAGAGTCAACAAATATACGTGCTGCGATCGAGAAGCCGTACAAAACTCTTACTGAGCACGACTGTGTTCTTATACTGAATGCATATTTGAACAATCTACGTAGACGAAGCGAGGACGGTGACGGCCTTGATGAAACCGACGGGGAGTTAACGCAGAATCACAGCAGCCCAGCCGCCGACCCGGCATTGCCGGGTCAAGGACACACAGGTAAATCATATTGCCTCATACAATACGGAATGGCTTCCATAAACCGCCGTAGATCATCCAAGTTTTGCCGAAAGAAGATCAAGCTCGCTATCATCGGTGGATGATTTGGGCACGCAGGAGACTGGACATGACGTAGGCATCTCCGTAGATTCTTGCCTTCAACAGACACCTATGGAGCCCAATTGCCACTCTGTTGATTACGCATGTGACGACTCCGAAGATGAGGTGGACTTCATGCTGTTCGAGCCTTACAACCTGTCGTCTATCACTGGACAGTCCTTAAATTTATCAGAGCCAGCAACACTGAGCTTAAACGGGAGCCCGGATGTGACAAAGCAGCGCAATTTAGAGGTATGTTCGTAAATCTCAAAATTAGATTCTCCAAGTCACCTCGAGCCTCCAGGTCCATAATGACTTGGAAACAGCACGGCGGCAACTTAAAGAGCAGACATCCGTTCTGCGACACCTCGCAGACACTTTGGATACCGAGAGTCACCTTCAAGATCGGAATTGGTTTGATCGTACAACTCCTGATTTGCACGATATAACTCTCGCTGCTCGTAAAATCCTGTCGAGGAACCATTCAAGTTCTTAAGTTCTTAAGGTCATATGTACATGCCAAGAAGCGGGTCTTCCAGTACGATTACTCATAATATCTCAATTAGTGTCCTATTACGCACTCGTACATCGTTCAACATCGTTCAATAATTCAGGCACATGATATAACAGTTGTATGTACAGTTGTTTAGCGTTCTCTTGTCCTTCAAGTAGTACGAAGGAATGCGTCACACTGGCAGTGTGCTTACTCGGAGACTCAGACTCGTCAGCCTTCAAGTTCGCATCCATGAAGCTGATACGTGCACGGTAAAACACAGTAAAGCATGGGGATCGGCAGTTGACGTTGAAGCCTTG
Organism: Irpex sp. Y119-03; assembly: GCA_037042295.1. Classification (NCBI taxonomy): domain Eukaryota; kingdom Fungi; phylum Basidiomycota; class Agaricomycetes; order Polyporales; family Irpicaceae; genus Irpex; species Irpex sp. Y119-03. Next base: position 13,396 of record JAXQKB010000158.1, on the reverse strand, counting down.
ATGAATTTCGTGCTCAAACTTGAAGCTTGAAACTTGAAGCTCGAGGTGGTGGATGCGATCGCGAGCCTGAGTCGCTAAGACTTCGAATATCAGGCGCTTGTCATTTCAGCACCGCGGCGTAAATAAGCGCTCTCGTATGAGAAACAAGACCACAACTGCCATCACCTCGATGAGCACGCCCGCAGATATAATGAGAAGTATGGAAACGCCACCGGCTAATCGAACTGGGCTCGCTCCCATCGTACGCAGTCACATCCATCACGGAAGAAGCAAGTCATGAGCGGATGGATCAGGAGAACAGTCTACGGTCAACATCTTACTGGCGTTGTGAGCCTTGGTACGTTGTGCTACTTCTTTTTGTAGATGCAGCGACTCATAGGCTCCGGGGCTCTGAAAAATGCTGTTTCATGACCCGCAGACGCAGCTGAACGAGCCATCATCGCCTCCCTGTCTGCCCCAGTACACATCTTTTGGCATCCTGTGTTAAGATTAGCTGAGACAAACGCCTCCAACTGGCCAGAAGACCGCGTCGAGGTTCCTGCAAACTCTAATCGCTCTTTTGTGTCAGCGGTTTTCGTCACCTACCATTCTGTCCTCCAGCCTCTATCAAATTTGGGGAATGTCGGAGACCTTTGGCTGACTCCGAATGTTCTCTTCTGGAAAGAGCACAAAGATCGCTGGCGGAGATGGACTCCTCTCTCAGTATACCGCTGCCCGTTCGACCCGACTCGCCGTACTCGTCTGGTGTTCTCGCATATGGCCGAGTTCAAGTATGTCGGCACAGAAACCGAGAACTCTGAGTATACTAAATGGAAGAGTGAGGACGGACACGTCGCCTTGGCACACGATTCAAACTTACGCTGACCTCTGCATAGCTTTAGGAGTCCCAGAATCCTGCATCCCGACATTTCTCAGAGAACGAATACCAGGTGTTACGGCTGCCATCAATAGGGACCGTTATGATCTGCAAGAGATTGATATAGTTTTTTTGTATAATATACGTCTCGACTTTATACGCCTGGGTTTTGCGATGTGTATCCTTGCTCAGCCACAAGGAGAAGCAGTTGCTATGGGCCAGAACACGATCACACAAGGTCATGTTCAACAGACATGTATAAGCCCTCGGGTACGAGAGGATGGTGCTGGCCAACGTGCTCATCCACACAAAGAAGCTGTCGAGTCGATAACTAGTCATGATCAGCTCCAGCTTCAAGAAGCTGAACAAGATATGAATCATCCTAGACTCGACGATTCTGACGAGGAGGTCGACCTTTTGCTCGATGAAGGACGTGACTCAAGTCGGCCACTTGCATCGCCTTCCACTCAGTTGCGTGAGCTGCCTCTCCAATCGCGGGAGTCTTCCCGTTTTGGAGAACGTGAAGATACAGAGGTACGTCAAGGCTCAATACGTCGACGTGTCGCAGCGCACACTCACTACTGCCCCGTCTTTTTGACATGCGTAGGTCGGCTGCACTCCAAAGGAGACGGGACAACAACTAAAGGAGCACACATCGGTTATCCATCGTCTCGTGGAGACCATGGACGCACATATCGAGGCAGGAGACCAGGAGTGGTTGGATCGCAACACGTCGGAACTGCGCATTCTGGCTCTTGTTGCGAGAGATATATTGTCGAAGCGAGACCCCGCTCAGACGAGAACGATATAGGTGTATTGATGTGCGTATGATGGGATGTTCATGCTTACTGCATTTGTACCGTTTACTTGCTAGGACGCTACACTTTCTTGTGTCGGTGTCAATTTGTCCTTATCCTAGTGAGTGTTGAGTCTGTATGTAAGTATATAACTCTCGTACTAGCTTACTGGTACCTCCCATAGGATATGATAGTCATTTCTTGCGGATACAAGAATCTATGAATGAGTAGCTGAAAATGGCATGAGCGGCGTTCGAGGCATTAAGGCGCCCGGGAGTGTGCCGGGGTCTTGTAGGTTCGGTGCAGCTGAGAGGTGTCAGGGGTATAGTGCTCATTGCCAGACCGCCGCGTCACGGTTGAACGTTGAACGTTGAACATTCAATGAACCCTCGGGCCACAATTGTACTGGAGGCTGGCATCTCATGGCAACTTCTGTAGTTTATGGCACACATCGGTGTAAACACATCGTCCTTGGTAAGCTCGTTGCTCATAAATGTCAAGCCGAAAAATGCTCAAGAGCTGTACAGACCAGAAGGAGTGCGACATCATAGCCGCCTCGTCTGTGCCTATCAACGTCTTCTGGGTGAACCATTTTTACCTTAAGAACCCGGATAACTGGCCAGAAAACCGCCGTTACACGTCATCTACGTGGAAAACCATCAATGGGGCTTGTGTAACTTACCAGTCAGAACAGGCACCTCTGGAATCATTGGGCATCCGTGGAGACCTTTGGGTCATGGAACAGGCCATGTTCCTCAAAGAAGCTGGCGGTTCATGGACGCCGTGGAACAGAAGTGTCAAATACCTCTGCCCCTTTGACGATTCTCGACGTCTCGTCTGGTCGTACAACGCGCACTTCAGGTATCTCGCTGACGTGCCAGTGACCGAGAGAAGCGAGGCTAAGTCTTTGCGAGGTACGTATTTGATTCCGGTATTTGTTTTGGCACACCATCAATTGAGACATACGCCGTAGACAAAGGCGTTCCGTTGACTTCCATTCCCAAGCATGTTAGGGATAAGTCCAGCCACATACGTGCTGCAATTGGGAAGCCATACAGAGCTCTCACCGAAGCCGACTGTATTCTTCTCCTGAATGCACATTTGTATCATCTGCGTTTGCGAAAGGAAGAGATAAGACTGTTTCTCCAGCCTTCCCCCACGTTAATTCAGACTGCCAATAGCTCAGCTAGCGATCAAACCTTAGTGGATTCTGACCACGGTAAGTCCTTCCCGCACGAAGCAACCATTTTTTCTCATTCTCTTTGTAGGCCATTCAGGCTCTTCAGGTACCGATGAGACAATGTTGACGCTGTCGTCGATGATGAACCCGGCCGCGGCGAGCGTGCGGGGAGACGTTTCAAGCACTCTTTTTGACTCGTCGCTCCAACGAACACATACAGAGCCCGACCCTCCGGAAAGCCATCACAATTCTCAAGATTCTCTAGGCGATGGCTCCGACGATGAGGTAGATTTAATGCTCGATGAGCTCGACGATCAGCCGTCGACCATGGGTCACACAGAACCAGTACTGCCGACGCCCCAAAGTTTCACCACAAACTTGTCCACCGCGACAAAGGACGATATAGAAGTACGTTTCGGTTACCCGATTCGTATTGAAATTTGTTGAGCTGGATACTCGTTCTAGACCGATGATAAATTGGAGATAGCGCGTCGGCAGCTCAAAGAACATACGTCCGTTCTACGTCGTCTAGTTGAAACCATGGATGCTGGAGTTCAGATGGGAGATCAAGAATGGCTGGACAAGGCGACATCTGACTTGCGTATCGTAGCTCTCGTCGCGCAAGACATACTGTCGCGGCAGGATTCTGGCATTTATTAATACTCTCATAGGTTAAGCTCGCGCCCGTTTGTTATGGAACGATGTATGTGTCTTGGAATCACAAAGCTGCTATTTCATCAACAGAGGGAAAGGAACCAGGCATACTGAAAAACTCATCCTCTTCTGCACCGTTCATAGGTTCGGAAGATGATGCCTCGGTCACCCCCATATGAGCCTGCAGAACGGAACGAAACTCGTCAACATTGGACTCGGACAAACCGGAAAGTTCAGCACATCCATGCGCGAGGCCTACGTTTAAAAGGTCTAAAGCACTTTCTCCATCTGGAGAGCGAGCGTCCCAATCAATGTCATGCTCCGCCCACCTCACAAGCTCGAGGAACTGAGCAGAGGCAGGAGCGACAGGCAGACAATAAAGGTGTGAGTCCTCTGCCGTCGACAATATTCATCCCTGCCCCTGCTTCAACAAACAGCTTGATTACCGCGGTTCTCCCGGCAAATACAACAGATGCGAGCCTCAGCCGTGTGCTGGCAGTCAAACTGCTGCCGCCTGCTATAAGAGACTGGACACGTTGAGGGGAGAACATAACCGCGTACTCCAAGGGGGAAGGACCTATGGCCTGGAAAATGGACTGGCGTATATGAAAGTTATTCTCGGTGGGTTCATCATGTAATCGCTGCATAACGGCAGACACATCGTCGATGTTTGTTCCTTTGCGTGTGCGGAAGTCTTCGAGCGCATCAAGAGGATCCAGATTGAACAGAGAGCGAAAGGTGTGGATGCCGGCAGCACTGGTCCTAATCAACTTCGCGTATGAAGCGTCTGTATCTTTCTCTTCTAGGAATTGCTTGAAGAGACCAAGTACGAGAATATCGTGCGCCGAGCCTGAGAGTGCAGCGCAGTCCTCCCAGCTGACTCGTGAACCATTCCTTTTCCATGACTAGGCATTAGCTGATGAACGTGCATGGAAAAGGGAATAACTCACGGCTCGGCGAACAACAGTGCGTCCGCACCCGCTTCGACATAAAACTGAACAATCTTCTCCATCGCATCACAAGGGTTTAGCTGCCAGAGAAAGCAAGCAAACTGAAGTATAAGAATTGATGAGCACGTATACTGGGGCTTGATGTATTACTGATAATGTTGAATACTTGCCCTGAAGAGGGACCAGCCTTTCACGTCGATATCCCAGATAGATGCTTGCCTAGTTTCGAAGAGCGTGCGAACTAGTTGGAGATCTGCGCCCCTAAGCGCGTCCCATATAGGTGCGCTCCAAGATATTTCTCTAGGCGCGGCGACAGTGAAGTGAAGTGGGTATTTCTGTGAGGACTGGAACGATCCTGAAAGAGGGAATGGAGGAAGTAGCCACACAATAGTCGGTGTGGTAAGAAAATCTCCGCGGCATGTCTGTACATTACAGATGTTCCACGACGACCAGGGTGGACGTAGAAGCCGTTTGGAGAGGAATATCTGGCCAACGTAGGGGGATAACCACGTGGGAATGAGCAAATTGATTGAAGCGGTGTGGCAAAGACACGCGCAGTCATGCGGGCAGTGCAGAGTACTACGAGAGCGGGTTTCATTTGAAGGGCTCGTCGTAAGGCATAAACGGGAGAGAGGTCGGCAAGCACCAGGCTTGATGGTGTTGACAATGTATTGTAAATGAATCCTGATATACGGGCATCAAAAAGGGGAGTTACTGAGAGAGTGGACTGTACTCACGACTGTGTGAATTGCAATATCATATCAAGCGATTCTCGAAGCTCCTTCATCCTGTCAGCAAGGACGGTGAGCCGCTCCTTTGACATGATCCACTTCTTCAGCCGAACTTTCGGTTCTTTAATCCCGTCGGTTACACTAGACGTCTTATCGACCACCTTGTCGACCATCGTTTCCACATCGTTCAAACAGCGACGAGCTTTAGCGCATAAATTATCGAGGCAGGCTGCCTCCGCCGCGGAGAACGAAAACGCCTCTCCGAGTGTGTCTGCCTTCTGCAACCTGTCAAGGAGCAGCGTGACTGCAACGGATAGTTCTTGCAGGACTTGCACTTGCTTCGACGCACCCTTGATTGCCCTACACACCGCATTGATCTTGACAAAAACGGTGAGGCCGAAGCTCACGATGCCAAGAATAGCGCTAGCAGGGTCCATGGTGAGATGGTATCGAGGGTATGAGTGCGCAGACTGAGTACTCACTACAAGGAACAGCGGAGCCTATATGTACAAGATACCTATTTGAAGTTGTTTGGATAGGAAGCCGTTAGAGTTGGGTTATAAATCAACGTGCGGTGCTGACCGAGATGGAGCCCTAGCTGCTAGGCTGATGGTATCCGTAGTACATACCAGCTACAGTGCGCACGTACTGGTCAGCTCTATCTCCCAGTAGTTGGGTAAGACACATCGCTGTACTTCTCATTGAGCTCGGCCGAGATCTCAGTTTACTAGTGTTGCGTAAGAAACCTCCCTGTAATTTACGGTAAGTAAAGTTTACTTTATTTACTGGGTAAACGTGCAGTACATGGCACTGAGACAAGCCATGATCGGTAGCAGACTCGGACCCAAGACCAGAGTCTGAATAGACTCTGCCTGAGCCTGCGACCGGCAGCCTGAGGGTTTCTGAGAATCTCGAGTAGCGCACTGGCATTAATGATAAGTACTTAATCCAAAACTTCAAGACGCCTGTATGATTTGTGTAGAGTTCTGCGTGCTTGAGAATACGCAGCCCATCTCGAGAGCCTGAGTGCCGGGTCGATGAGTAAGAGTGTGTCGATAAGTAGAGAGCTGCGACAAACCGGTGACGCATTGGGAGGATTGGCAGAGACCCCTGATACCCCACGTCTTACTGCTAAGCGCTCTCAGGTTGGATCCTTCGACTCCGAGGAGTTGAACTTGATCATGAACCAGCAAATCTAACTACACAAAGCAATCGAATGATGGCATGATGGATACCGGTACGTAGTCGAAACATCATCTTCCTCATGGTACGATCCATTGACAAGTTTACGTTCAGTATGTTACAATCACCCAGTCACCCGCACGCCTCCTCAGCAGATCTCATGTAACCACCAGAGCTGTCCGCGAATATCCTGGACCCTCTGGAACGAAGATGGCCCCTTCCACTTTCAGCAAAACTGGCTATGGGAGTCAGCTCACTCAGCTTGCAGAGCGGTGAGGTGTAGCTCCGCGTTTGCGTCGACTTGCCCCATTGTGCCAACTGGATTCGTCGGTATATGTTTCCGTTCGTCACCCTCCGATCGTCCCAAAGACTTTACAGCCTTATTGATGTGGAGTTCTACTCGCTACATACCACGGGTTGTGTTGATCAATCGAGCGCGGCGAGGACAACATGCCCTAAGGAATAAGCCATCTGAACATAACCGACTGAGACCGCCTACTATTCTGTTCAAGGTCGAGACCATCAGACAGCTCTCACTTGGCCCAAGAAACAGGGCTCACTACCATAAACTATGGATTCGACAACACGAATTGCAATGTCATTGATGATAAAGGAACGTCGTCGTCATGATGATTATAGTACAACGCGTAAAATTACATGATTATATTCCTTGTGGTTGGATACAACGAGGCATAACGATCGCGTCGCGTTTACGACGAGGGGTCGTTGATGTTCTGCTGAGCCTGGCCCTTATCATGCCGAATGTTACCTATAACGATCTAAGTCAGCATCGCAGCCATGAAGCATACATAGTCGAGCTCTACTCACCAGTAGCCTCCTGCTGACGGTCACCAGTGATGGCGCCAACAACGGCGTCCTTCTTGCCACCGAGACGGTCGGCGGTGCCTTCGACGTAGCCCTTGGCTTGGGCAGCCTTGTACTCGGCCTCGCCTTGGGCGTGCTCTTCGCGGCCGGAAGTCTGCCAAGACTCGAGGCCGGTCGCGTTGCCGATAGCCTCGACGATGTTGCCCTTAGTAGAGTGGTATTGACCGGTGGTCTTGCTACAAAAGAGGGATGTGTGTGAGAAACGGCATGACGCGAGTGAAGAAGAGATGAACGTACTTGGGCTCAGAGTTGGCGTTGCTGGAAGACATGATGATGGGGGTTGGTCGTTAAAAGTGGTTGATGAGAGTGGTTGAGGATGAAGTGGTTGTGGTGTGGGATTCTGAAGAGCCAGAGCAGCTTTCGAGAGTCCTTATATACTCACGAAAACCCCAGGGCAAGCGACGGTGACGTCGGTAGGAGTGACGTCAACGAGCCTGGGGCTCCTCCTTCGTGGCGTAGTTTGGCGTTGGCGCTCCTGCAAGTTGCCAGGAACGGCAGTTAGGAACGAACGCGTCACTTCGCATGCATTCGGCCGTTCTGGCTCGTGATTGTGTGAACGCCCTTCTGGGCCGAAGGAAGCATGAGAGTCGTTGCGGAATTATGTCGACATTTGCAGTTCGAGCACGTACGTCTCTCCGCCACTGAACACGTCACGTCTGCTGCCGAACTTGTAAGTATACGATGGCACTTCCTGGAGGAATAGGATCCAGCGAGATTGAGTGATCATGAGTGGCTCGTGGTCAACTACATACATATGAGCAAGAAAGTTGACTTGATGCTTCATAGTTCCTGCAGAGGTGATGACGTCGTGTGCAAGCCTGTTGGCTGCTGCAGGCTGCTGCGCGCGAAGGCGCATGACGTCATACACGTGGCAGACTGATCACTCTCAATGCGATCTCAGATTATAGGCGTACAGTACGTGGGCGCTTTGCGTTGTTGAACCTCTACTTCGACTCGACTTCAACTCGGACTCGTTTACAATGTCACCCGGCCAGACTCGACGACCAGCGTAGCACCACGCATATTTAAAGCTTGATCAGAGAACCCATACTTGTTCTAATGTGGGTCAAAACGATTGATTCGCAGTACAGAATACTTGGATATGCTTCACTGAGGCCGGCGCGAACTTGCGGTACGTTCTTTTCGCCACTTCTTATACTCTAGTTCTCACAGTTTCTCTAGTAGTCTCGTTATAACATATGAATGAGATATGCGTTCAGTATAATGCTTCAATTCCGAGCTTGAAATCTTGACGACTGGGACTACAAGCCGTCTTGTCACTGACAGCTGCGGTGCAATCCTCCGATGCTAGAAGAAAGAATAGTCGTAATCCGTACAGACTTCCCCTGCAGCAACTTCGTTCCGATACGTAGTGCGAAAGAGAATCAAGTGCACATCCCGGCCAGTATAAGCTCTTTAAGGATCATTCATCGTCGAAGATCAATGTCAGTGCGCGGAACGCCTGGCGTGGCTCTTACGACGCCTAAGAACAACAGCTGACTCTGCTCTGAATAGCGCGGTCACAATGTCAAAGGTTATTACGCAGTGGCGATGTTGATATACGGTGCCTATGCTGACAACTTCGCGGGTTTCACTCATCCAGCATAAAGCCTTTCAGTCTACGATTCACGGCGGCGATGCTTGTATAAGTCCGGACGACCTTCTTGTCGACACTATCTCAAGAAAATTGACGTACAGTCACAGATGTTGTATCGTCGATCCTCATATGTTGCAGCACCTTCTAGGAATATTACCATTCCACTGTAACGCGAACCACGTCTCTTCCGCTCCTTTGAAGCCGAGGGTACAGATCACCGTTTGTTATTAATTGGACGGTTGGATGCTGCACCCCGCGCAGCCGATATCTGCTCACGGAAAAAATATGCAGCTGGTGCGCGAACGAATCAGTTCTTCCTGTTAGCCTACTGATGGCATCTGACCTACAGGAACATCCGTGCGTAAGGAATATATTACTTACGCTACCGCTACCACGGCCTGCACCCTTCACTGAGCCTCTAGCATACTCAAAACCTCATACGACTCCCTGTCCCATACCATGTCAGTGTACACGCACCACCAAGCCTTCCGATTCCGTGAAACACGACATGGACCACCTTGAGACCCGCCGCGATTAGGGGCGCTTTAGTCCAACAACTTGGATTGGTGTCACATAAACCATGAAAGCTGTAAGCTCTGGTCCATTCTTCTCTCTGTTTCTTTTGAACATGGTCAAGCAGGATCCATACGTAATGAAAGTCTGTCCCTCACTTCAAGACTGCCTTCTTATACTGTACTAGGACACAAGCCAGTAAATGGAAGTCGCATACACCAGAGGACAGCACCCAGAATGGAAAATCTGTGTCAGACAGCCACGTCGAGGCTAAGTATACTGGGCTCGAAATTCTCGACCTAGGCGCCACTGACGACCTGCGGGTCAAAACGCGTCATGAATTTGGATCATTTCTTGTTCACCCAAACGTTTGTTCGCTGCGGAGGAGTACGCTAAGCCAATTCTCTGGCTTATTTCCTCTGGGTTGGCTCTCGGTCGACGTACTATTCCCTCGGAGGTTCTGCGAACTCTCTGTATCACTGGCGTCCTGAAGCACGGAGCAGCTTACAAGAAGTGCGACGTGAATATCACGTATATAGGACTTACGTCTCATTCTTGCGCAGTGGTATGGTAAAGTTGCACTCGAGATGGCTCTCCAGATACTTACTATACTTGACTCTAATGTGAGCTGGTATCTTCTATCTGCAAGTTGTTGCAACGATCTCATTTTACTCATCGCGCTTTCAAGTAGATGTGACTCGAGCCCTCTACTTATTATTTTCCGGTTCTCCGACGTCCCCACTCACGTGACACGGTTGGCCACGACTCACGGATACACCGCCAGTACCGATAGATGCCATCCTAGCGTCCAGCAGTAGCCGTCTATGCTGTTCAGTCAGGAAACCTGGTGAGTTCGAGTTCCCTCTCCAATTGTTTGTCACTAACTTATATGGAGATATCATGATGAAGCCAGTCTGTATCATGATCTGTTTCCTTTTGCTGATGTTTAAATAGATATTATTGACACTGGAGACCTATTTCAGGTCAGGGCGCGGCAGTAGAGGTTTAACTCGAAGACTCGTACGCGTTTCGCAATACGGGCCACCAGTCGCTGGCGACTGCATATCCCGGTGTTACTCTGTCCTGTGAATGATGACTTACGAACGTCTGCTATGGTGTGCTACATTCAGGTTTGGCCATTGTCGCACAATACCTCCTTCAGGAACGGTCCACCGTTATTCTTGTGCCATAGCTTCTTGAAAATGCGAAGTTTATAGATCGCTTTGGATAGCGTTATGAAAAACTGAATCCGCATTGCGAACTTATGCTGAACTAGTTTGTCTATGTGTAGGTCCCACGAGAGGCGGCAAATCATATGCGGATCCCCGACGTTCATCTCCTACGAGCTCAGCGATCCTCCCCAAAAGCTAAGGTGCGCCAGACGAAATCTGCATTACCTAGAACTTAGTTGGCCCCTTGACACTACCTGAGCGCAGGGAGGCCTGATGCAACCATGAGCCATGCACCGGTGCCTCCTCACTGCCTTCGAAGCTTCCTGACAGCCTCTGAATATCTGAACACGCAGCGCCTGTTTCTACGGATGGACGCCTTGGATTACAGCATCCATTTCCATGTACCGCGCGTTGGCCTCATTGCCTCAGTATGTGTCTCATAAAGGTACGCCTCACGCCCTCATTCCCAACTCTCTCCCTTACATTCACCGTCGCACCCTCTAACCCTCACATCATCTACCTATAGGGCACCATGGACGGCGTCAGTACCGCCTTCGGTGCTGCCAAGTCTGCATACGACGCTTACAAGACAGTGAAGACGACACGAAAGGAGTTTAAGCAGGCTCCGGAGAAGATCCAGCTCCTCGAGGACGATCGCGACCTCGTAAGACAGCTGTTCAATGAGTTGTCCATCGCGAAAGACGTCGACGCTTCGGGCTCTCACCCCACCTCGGAACCCTTGGAGCATCTGCAGCAAAGTCTTGAGCGCCGCTCTGATGACTTGGATCAGGTTATATCTAAAGTCACGAAGCAGAGTGCCACGAGCGGGAACAAGACTGGACGATCGGTTCGTCTTTTCAAGTTCCTACTCAACAAGGACGACATAAAGGATGCATCAAGCGAACTTAAGGAACTGCGGGAGGTGCTAGCGCTACGTCTTTACATGTGAGTAATTCTGATTCCGCAATGTCAAAGACTTGTAAACATAATACGAAACATTTGCAGGAATCACACGGCGCGTGTCGAAACAAGCTTCGAAGACTTGCAATCTAGGTTCGAGGATGTCATGTACAAGCTCGAATTGATCTACAATACCGTCTCGTAAGTACTGGGCAGTCTATGTACGGGCACCAGCCTCTCACTACCAAGTATTAGCCTTCCACAGGTCACGGCAGGTGCAGACGAGGCGCAAGCTCCTAATACCCCGCCTACTACCACTGATGAGCATCCCGTATTCTCGACGTCTGCCCCCCATTTCCACTCTCTTCTGTATAGTCCCCTACACTGTCTCGCCGACTGTCACTGTCGCTGCCACAGCCTCTCCATGCAGTCACTCATTCCCGCAAAGCTGGCATCCTACATTGGTCAAATTTACGTATCGAAGCGACTCCTTCGCGCGCCGTGGTCGACGTGGAGTGTCTGTAATGTACAGACGTGCCGTGGGGACCTTAGACGTGCGATGACCATCAACTGGATCCTTCCCCCGAGCTTCCTTTCGGGATGCTTGCAGTCCTCAAGGGATCGGCGGATCCACTTCTCGATTGGTGCGGTAAGGACGATCCAATGGGATGCACCAATACTCCATGCTATATCGGAAGCAGATGTTCAGCGCGTCCGCAGCATGTTCGCACTTGGTCAGGCTTCGATTTGGGATCACACTCTTCATGGCAGTCCGATCCTTTGGGTAAGCCAAATTATTTTCTGGTCCCTAGAATCCTACTGACTCAGAAGTCGGAAACCTGACCATACTAGTCTGCATGCAACTATTGGACTTTGTACCCCAGCGAAGAACGATACAAAATAATTCAATTTCTCGTCGCTGCAGGTGCAGATGCCCTGTTGCTCGCACGGTAAGCTTGGTGTACATTTCATTGTGAAAAACAGGCAATTGACGCTGCACACATATATAGTCCAACAGGAGGGTTATCGGCACAGGACCAGATTGCATTTGCACTCTTCCAGTCCCTGTTAGAGCAGCCCAGGACGGGTCAATCACTGCTCACATCCATCAAAAGCCACCCAGCTGCCATTAATATCCTCCGCTCTATATTCGACGTGGACGTCATAGACGCAGTCGAAGGCATACTATCTGGATTTTACGGGCACTCAGATGAGGATGTCTCACAGTTACTAGCATCTCTCGATACCACTGAATACACTATGGCCCGCCGGTCTTCTCTGTTCGACGCCATCTCGTATACTCCCTTACAATATGCAATCTACTTTTCGCCTTCAAGTGTAGAGTCCCTCCTAGTACAAGGTGCGGATGCCTCAGGAGAGCCCACCCTGGCTTATGCCACCCGCAATGGGAGAACCTACTTAATTGAATCACTCGTTGACAAAGGCGCAGATGTGAACATCAAGTACAAGGCGCGAACGGCGCTGCATTGGGCTTGCTACTATTGCCGCTACACTGGTTTTTTTAACCTTCTCCGATGTGCAGAAGACGAGATTGACTGGGATTCTCGGACATCGAAGGGCAAGAATGCGTTGGATGAGTTCAATACCGCTGTGTCAAACGGTATGGCTTCGGATTTGACTTCCGAGCAGATTAACGATTTCCATTCTACCCTTGTATCTCATATGGATCCTTCTAAATTACTTGTAGTTGAAGACGAGCCTTTGGACATTCCGGGTGCATTCCCTCTAGATACCGAGTCTTGATCGCATCTAAGTATTTGTATTCCAGCCCAATGACGTTTTGTTACATACATAAGTAGATACACCGGATAGCGGCCATTTTCGATATAATAACATATACCCTCGCTGTAGGACGTTTTGACGTAGCGTAGTAACTGTGATTTTTGTCGGGATGAGGGGGCGGGACAACAAGACAATTGAATAAGGTTTGATGTGGCTACGGACATGTACAGTACGTC